>SDVV010008906.1:0-16977 GCA_016164225.1 Gammarus roeselii
CCTCGGTACATTCGGGACCCAGAGTGTAAGTTGAGGGGCTACCGGCCGGACCCTTTAGCACAAAAGGGCTAAGTTGTGTGAGTGTGAGCGTGTGAGGGAGTGAGGTGCGCCTTGCCGTCGGCCACCCCCCTTTCTGGGGGAGGCGGCCTAGTGTCTGTATCTGTACCTTCTCGTGCCCATCCTTCCTCCACACCAGACTTTCTCCCACTTACCACACCAAACTCATCTTTGCCCTTACCTTTCAACTTCGTCTCACTCAGCGCCAACACATCAAACTTCCTCCTCACAAACATCTCACCAATCTCCCTCATCTTTACATAATTCGTACTACAGCCACGCACATTCAGCGACCCTAACAATAGGGTTCGGAGAGGCGTGTGCCTCTACTCCCCCCGTTTGTCTTGCCGTCTTCGAAGAATGGTTTTACAGAGAACGGGATTCCTAGCCCCTCCGCTCCGCCCCTTTTAGTCGTCTTTCACGACACGCAGGGGTTACGGTAGCACGATTCTACTCCCGGCTACGGGGCAGCCTTTTAGTCGCCTTCTACGACACGCGGTGGATACGGTAGCAAGATTCTAAAGCCTCGGCTACTAAGACTTAAGTTTGATAAATATATGACGATTCACATGGCAAGTAACATAGGGAACTTTGTTGAATGGCAAGTTAGACTACTAAACCTGTGTTCTGTGGTTTTGGACATGGTGCCGATTGAGTAGCGCAGTGTTTGCATTATTTCGCTGTATAAGGGCAAATAAGATTAAAATAAATGCTGCAACTCGAGAGGTATCAGTTTGTTGTGTGTTGTCGGTAAGTTGCATGGGAGAGGGTAATCAAAAAGGTTTGAGACAGTGCGGCCTTAGGAGTGGTTGAGGGTGTACCAATCAGATTTTTGCTGTGAGACAAATCTGTGAGGAGAACATTTCAAAATGGAAGTATGTGTTGCAGACCTCTGTGGATCTTGAAAAGACCATCGGCAGGGTCGACCGAAAGCGCTTTCGAGAGTGTTGCCTCCGTATGGAGTTGGCGGCAACCCGCGGTTCAGAGTTTCTATGTTGGCAAACAGAGCGTGCGTCAGTATAGTGAGCAAGGCGAGTGCTTGGTTCACAGTGAAAGTGGGTCTGAGACAAGGCTGCGTTATGTCTCCCTGGCTGTTCAATCTGTACGTGGATGGAGATCAGGGACGTGAACGAGGGTGTATTGGGTCATGGGTTAGGGCTATTGGAAGCAAATGGGCGGAGTTGGCAATTGAGTCAGCTGCTGTTTGCGGATGATCAGCGTCGGTGGCGGGCTCTAAAGAGAAGTTGTGTAGGCTAGTGTCGGAGATTGGCAGAATGTGTGAGAGGAGGAAGCTGCGAGTTGACGTGGGTAAGAGTAAAATAAGGAAATGTTCAAGGATTATCGATGCGAGTGGTATCGTTGTCCTCATAAATAAAGAATTATTGGAGGATGTTCAAAATTTTTACTACCTGGGCTCTCGTGTGTTTGAAGACAGAAGTGGTGGAAACTGAGGTGAAGCAGAAGGATGTAAAGTGTTGGCTGCACTGAAGAGTGCAATGAACTGTAGAACTTTGGGGTTGGAAGCAAAGAGAGGGCAGTATAAAGAGGTGTGGTCTTTACTCAGATCTATGGAGCTGAGTCTTATGTGAGAAAAAAAAGAGAGGAGAAGGTTGAATGTTCTTGAATGATTTTTTTGAGGTGCATGCCTGGAGGGACGTTGAGAGACGGACGTTATTCGAATTAGAGCGGGGATGGTGAAGAAGTGAGTAGGCAGAGCAGATTCACGTTTTCTGAGATGGTTCGGGCACATGGTGAGGATGAATGATGTGAGATTGATGATAAAAGTGATAAATGTGGAGATAGGTGGATGCAGGCCTGGAAGTAGACGGAAGTTAGGTGGATGGATGTCGTGAAGCAGCCGTTAGAAAGGAGAAACATAAGTGTGGACGTAGCAAGAGAGCATGCAATGGATAGGCGTGAGTGGAGAACGGTTGTGAATGGATGAGTTTTGAAGCTGCCCTGATGTGCTCTCCTGCCCTCGACGTCGCGTTGAGAAACGGATGGGCGAGGGGGAGGGGTCACTACAACGAGACAAGGTTAAATCAGTTTTTCTGTCGGGCCCTACTGCTGACGACACTGACTGTGGACCGCTCTCTTGACCCTAAGTGTGTGTGGCGGGGTCTTTTGCTCAGACTCTAGCACAAAAGGTCTTAGGCCTAGTTTGTTTGAATGTGAGTGTATAAGAGGAGTTTGAGGTGCGCCTTGAAATCGGCTACCGTCACTTCGTGGGAAATTCGGCCTATACTCTGTATCTGTATCGATTCTATCCAAAAAAATTATATTACCGATACTCACACAAGGCCGAACTTCCCAGCAAGGTTTGTGGCCGACGGCAAAGTGCACCTCGTACTCTCCATCACTTAGACTTGAACAAACTAAGCCCTTTGGCGCTAAGGAATCTGGCCAAATAACCCCGCAACACACACTTTGGGCCAGGAGTGTCAACAGCAGGGCTCGACAACAGTAACTGGTTTATCTCTGCTGCGTCATAGTTACCGGGTCCTTCTCCACCCATGTCCATCCCGCCTCTCAGCGAGACGCCAAAGACGAGAAAGCGTAACAAGACCGGGTCAGAACTCATCCATTCACGCCTATGCATTTGTTACTCTCTCGCTTCTTCCACACTAATGTCTCTCCTCCCTAGCGCCCCCTTCGCGCCATCCAACCATCCAAACTTCGGTGTACCTCTAGGCCTACGTCTACTCACCTCGGCTTTCATCACCCGTTTCACCCAACTCATCATCTATCCTAACTACATGTGACGAGCCACCTCAGAATACGAGAATCTATACTGTATTCTAACTTCCTTACCATCCCCGTTCTAAATCGAACGTAATCGTTCCACCACTTGTCACACTAGAAGTGGTTCATTCTCACAAGAAATGTTGTATGGAAGTACTTTCTGAGGTGCAATTACTCGTTGTTGAGATGTGTTGGGAACAATGTGCTAACAAAGTGAAACTGTAACTCTATCCATCGTTTGTTTTGTCATAAACATTGTATATGCGCATTAGTAAAACTTGTCTCTCCAATGTAAACTAACGCTGGATGTATGCTGTGTCAGATTAACGACGAGCCTGTATCAGAGCTGCCTCGAGGCGGGCTGGTCCAGCTACAAGGAGCTTGACCGCGGGGTGCTGCTTGGCCTCGCCTTCACCACAGCTTCTAATGTAAGCGAGGCATGGGGAAGAACGAGTCCTTAGTATTGGCCTTCCCTCTTCACCTTCCGCTATGCTCTTTTATGTCTCGAATACTTATTGACAGCCAATTCTTTACTATTGTATAACTAAAATTTGAGTCTATTGGGTATTGGGTTGGAGTTGTTAGGAGCAACGGAGCGATGTTACTCTTTGCAAATGATACAACACAGGTGACAGAATCGGATGATCAACAAGGAAAAAAAAAATTACAAGTCGAAGAAGCAAGTCTGCTCTTCCTTCAGTATTATTTCAAAAGTGAATTTTCGAAATTCCCCATGGGAGGGGGAGTTACTGTGTGTGGACCCTAACCGTCACAAGAACCAAAATGTTCTTGTACCGGTTATCATCCTCCAGAGTCTCTCATCTCCATCCCAGGGACGTTAGGATGGGGAACAGTGTGGCGGGAGGCAGTGGACGGCTGTCCTTATTCTGCCGGTATGCGGCGTGAAAGAGTAGGGAACTCCCTCGTCACACTGCTGGAACGAGGCATTCCAGCTCTCGGTCTGAGCAGGGGGCCATGCCCATTGGTAGGTAGTTGCAAGGGGCACTAAATTGTCAACCGGATGGTTCCTTCGTCCCCCGGGTGGTCGGAACATACCCAGAGGCTGGGGTTTTAACCAGTGACTCACGGGTGAAGATAGCGTGTCGCCAGTTCTCGTTAGGCTTAGACACATGCAGAGGATAGATGAAAGGAGATGAGTGAAAAGGGTGATGACAGCACAAGTGAGAGCGTAGACATTGAGGAATACCGAGGTGTGAATGAATAGCGATAAGAGGGCAAAGAGGTTCAGAGGATTCAGTGCTAAAGAACCCGGAGAGAGTGTAAGGTATATGTGTGAGCCGATAATGATTTGAATGGGTGAGTTTTGACGCGACTTTGATGCCCTTTTTTGCCCTCGACTGTCTCATTTAGAAACTGAATGGACGTCGTCGGTGAAGGCAACGGACGCTGTTCTCAGACTCCATTCCTGATCCAATGCGTGTGTCCGGGCACCTGACCGTAATCTTTAGCGCTGATTGGCGAAGATTTTTTATGCTTGAAAGTAATTGGAGAGGAGCTTAATGAGCGTCTTGCCGCCAATTATCTTCCTCCTTGGAGAATGCAGCCTTTTGTCTACGTCTAGATAGCGTGCTGGGTCGTAGCCTGGAACTGTTGGAAGCGAATGGGCGGAGTTGGCAGTTGAGCCATTTGCTATTTGCTGATAATACGGCCCTGGTTGCGGATTCAGAGAAGAAGCTGTGTAGGCTAGTGTCTGAGTTTGGTAGAGTGTGTGAGGGGAGGAAGCTTCGAGTGAACGTGGGTAATAGTAATGTAATGAGATGCTCGAGGACTGTCGATGCGAGCAAAATTAGTGTCTCCCTAAATGGATAGCTCTTGGAGGAAGTCCAGTGTTCTAGGTATCTGGGCTCCCATGTGGAGATAACTGAATTAGTGGAAACTGAAGTGGAGGCGCGAATGAAGGAGGGGTGTAAAGTTTTGAGTGCATTGAAGAGTGTAGGACGTTGGGGATGGGAGCAAAGAGAGCTGTATGAGCGTGTTGGTGTCCCAACTGTGCTCTACAGAGCTGAGACTTGGGGGGTGAGAAGAAGTTTGAATGTTTTCGAGATGAAATGTTTGAGGAGCATGGCTGGAGTAACGCTGAGAGACCGGATCACCAACGACGTGGTTAGAATCAGAACAAGGATGGTGAAAAAGTTGGAGGGCAGAGTGGATTCCCGTGTTCTGAGATGGTTCGGGCACATGGAGAGGATGGATGAAAGGAGATTGGTGAATAGGGTGATGAATGCGAAGGCGAGTGGTCGCAGGCCTAGAGGTAGACCGAAGTTTAAGTGGATGGATGGTATGAAGCAGGCGTTAGGAAGGAGAGACATGAATGTGGAAGTAGCGAGAGAGCGTGTAATGAACAGGCGTGAGTGTAGGGTGGTTGTGAATGGTTGATTTTGACGCTGCTCTGATGTGCTTTTCTGCCCTTGGCATCCCGCTGTCGGGATGGTCGTGGGTGTGAGTGGGGGGGCGGCGGTCATTATGACGCTGATCACAACGGATCCTCGGACTCCACTTGTGACCAAGAGTGTATGATGCGGGGTTTCCGGCCGGATCCTTTAGCACAAACGGGCCAAGTTGTGAGAGTGGGAGGTGCGCCTTGCCGTCGGCCACCCCCGTTTCTGAGGGATGCGGCCTAGTGTCTGTATCTGTATCCGTAGAAAGACTTAACAAAAACATACATTTTCCAGAGTAGGAATTATAGAGCATTTTGATAAACAGGGCAAGTGTCTTTAGACCAGATCAAAAAACACTTGTTGGTTTACTTCCTTAACCACCACTTTCTCACGCCTACGTGCTCAACAACCCTTCCCTACCCTCTCAGGTGAGTCAGCAGGTGGTGCTTGACACCGCCTGGCGCCAGCTGTCGTGCCTTTCTAAGAGCGCCGCATTCGCAGTCCGCGAGCACTGTGGCCACACGCTCAAGAGCGCCGTGCGACACGAACTGGCGTTGGACACGCGCGACGACCACGTCTTCCCTGCGGACGGCCAGTTCTTTAGGATAAAGGTCGGCTTTTGGTGTGGCTTTTTAAGATATAGATCGGCTCTTGGAGAGACTCTTTATGATAAAGCTCGGATCTTGGGAAGTGTTTTTAGGATAAAGGTTGGATCACGGAATGGTTGTTTAGAATGTAACAGTGCCTTGACTAACCGTACGAAATGCGCCCTTGCAATAGCATGCAGAGGGGCCCCGTCACTACAAACCCTGTCAGTGGGAACCTATGCTCGCTACTTACACTTAGTTTACTAGAAACGTGGGAACGAATTTGTTTGATATTGACCCCTTAGGCTACAACTACTCAACTAAAGAACAGCCGGCGCTACACGCACTGTGGGTCCAGCGTTAAACTACTACCAGATGTCGGCACCCCCTCGGAGAAGGTAAGTCAAGGGTAGCAGGAGTGAACCGACTAATCATAAGCAGTTTTTTTAGAGGTCTCTTCTCTATCACGGTCAGTCTTAGACCGCCGTGTGTCAATCGGTCCGACGCTACGCTTGAAAACAGTGTCACGACAGTCTAACCGCATCCAGACTAATGGTGTAGGTGTACCGGCCTACGTGAAAACTTTTACGGTCAACTGGGTTATCCCGAACAACCTCATGGAAAGGAAAAAAATAATAATTTGGGAAGGTGATACCGATTTGTAGAATAAATCGAGACAGGATTTTTAATCAGCACTCATGCCACCTTAAAGGTAGACGCCCAAATGATAACAGTTATGACAGCGGATATTTTGGGGTCACCTCTTCGGGTGACCCCGAAGAGGTGCACTATTCTGGCTACTTGCTGAACCTGTTCAGTAGCATCGGTGCTAGTTTTATATTTATTTAAATGGTTTATTCCACGATCATTCACATTGTTTTTTTGGTCTCGTTTCACGAGGAAATATGGAAATGGAAGCCTTGTAGCCGGGGCCTTAGAATTTTGCTACCGTATCCACCGCGTGTCATAGAAGGCGACTAGAAGGGGGCCCCGTAGCCGGGAGTAGAATCGTGCTACCGTAAACCCTGCGTGTCGTAAAAGGCGACTGAAAGGGGCGGAGCGAAGGGACTGGGAATCCCGTTCTCTGTAAAACCCTTCCTTAAAGTCGGCAAGACGTGCGGGGGGAAAAGAGGCTCACGCCTCTCCGAACCCTATTGTTAGGGTCGCTGAATGTGCGTGGCTTTAGTACGAATGTAAAGAGGAGGGAGATAGGTGAGATGTTTGTGAGGAGGAAGTTTGATGTGTTGGCTCCGAGTGAGATGAAATTAAAAAGTAAGGGAGAATGTGAGTTTGGTGTGGTAAGTGGAAGAAAGTCTGGTGTGGAGGAAGGTTGGGCACGAGAAGGTGTGGTTTTGATATTGATTGATCGGTTGGCCTGTAGCGTTACCGAGTGGAAGGAGGTGTCCCCAAGATTGATGTGGGTGAAAGTCAAGCTAGGCGTAGAAAGTTGGGTATTTGTGAGTGCTTACGGGCCTGGCAGCGAGAGGAGTGAAGAGGAGAGGGAGCAATTTCGACAGACCTGAGTGATTGTATTGAGAGTTTTGGACGTAATTTCAATGTAGTGGTACTGGGTGACCTTGATGCGAGAGTTAAAGATGTAGTGGTGGAATTTGTGATAGGAAGGCATGGCGTTCCCGGTCGAAAAAAACTGATAGGTCTGTGTATGAAGCAGGAGTTAGTGGTCGGGAACAGTTTGTTCAAGAAGCGAGATATCCACAGGTACACATGGGTAAGGAGCACTGATGGATTTTGTGCTGATATCGAGGAGAGTGGTGGGGAGGCTGTTGGATGTGCGGGTGTTGAGAGGGTAGGGTGGAGGAGTGTCTGACCATCTGCTGGTAGAAGGTAGATTAAGAGTGGAGCAGAAGTGGAAGGGCAACAAAAGAGTGGGAGGAGGAAGAGAGGTAGTGAAAGTGAGTGGACTGAATGTGAGAAGTAGAGCCGAGGAGTTCCAGCAGGCTTTGAGGGAAGAATATAACAACGTGAGAGGACAGGACCTGAGAGATGTGGAGAAAGAATGAGAGGCGTTGAGGGATGCGTTGCTGAGATGTGTGAGGGGGGAGTTTGGTGCGCGCCGTGTGGGCGGGTACCGAAGGAAAGGTTGCGAGTGGTGGAGCGAGGAGGTCAAACTGGCGGTACACGCACGGTAAAGAGGAGCGTTTGAGGAGTGGTTGCCGGTGAAGTCGGTAGTGGCTTATGAAAGCTACAAAGAGAGGAGAAGCGGGTCGTGAGGAGCCAAAAAGGACGCTGATGTCAGGTGGGGCAGACGGTTGTGCCAGAATTTTGAGGAGAAAAAAAAAGATGTTCTGAGAAGAGGTGAAGAGGGTGAGGAAGGGAGAGACCGGAAAGGAGGAAGTGGTGAAAGATGAAAAGGATGAGTTTTTGTTGGAAGGTGGTGATGTACGGAAGAGGTGGGCCGAGTATTTTGATATGTTGAATGTCGAGGATGACGGAGAGGCTGACATTGTTGCTGTGGGTGGTGGTGCTCGGATGCCAGTTTTGTGAGAAACTTGTGGCGGACAAAACCAGGGAAGAGGTGCAGGAGGCGGTGGACGTGATGAAAGCAGGGAAATCCCCTGGTTTGGATGGCGTTGCAACCGAGTGTCTGAAAAAGGGTGGAGAAACGATTGTCGAATAGTTGGTGAGGTTACTGAACTTGTGTTTCGTGGCAGGCGTAGTACCGATTGAGTGGCGCAGTGCCTGCATTGTTCCGCTATATAAGAGCAAAGGCGATAAAAATGAATGCTTCAACTCGAGAGGTATCATATGTGTGGTTGGTAAGTTGTACGGAGGGAGTGCTGATTGGAAAGATTGAAGAGTGTACGGACTGCGCAATTGGAGAGGAACAGTGTGGCTTTAGGAGTGGTAAAGGGTGTACCGATCAGATTTTTGCAGTGAGACACGTGTGTGAGAAGTACCTTGCCATAAGAAAGGATGCGTTCAGGGCCTTCATGGATCTGCAGAAGGCATACGGCAGGATTTACAGGGAAGCGCTATGGAGAGTGATTCTTTTGTATGGTGTGGGGGGACATCTGTTGAAAGCGGTGCAGAGTTTCTATGCTGACAGCCGAGCATGTGTCAAAGTAGGAAGCGAGGTGAGTGATTGGTTCACAGTAAAAGTGGGACTAAGACAAGGCTGCGTGATGTCTCCCTGGCTGTTCAACCTCTATATGGATGGAGTGGTCAGGGAGGTGAATGCGAGTGTGCTGGGTCATGGCTTGGAACTGTTGGAAGCGAATGGGCGGAGTTGGTAGTTGAGCCAGTTGCTATTTGCTGATGATACGGCCCTGGTTGCGGATTGAGAGGAGAAGCTATGTAGGCTACTGTCAGAGTTTGGTAGAGTGTGTGAGAGGAGGAAGCTTCGAGTGAACGTGGGTAGAGTACAGTAGCGAGATGCTCGAGGACTGTCGATGCGAGCAAAATTAGTGTCACTCTTAATGGAGTGCTGTTGGAGGAAGTTCAGTGTTTTAAGTATCTGGGCACCCATGTGGAGATAGCTGAACTAGTGGAAACAGAAGTGAAGGCGCCAGTGAGGGAGGGATGTAAAGTGTTGGGTGTGCACTGATGAGTGTAATGAGCTGTAGGACGTTGGGGATGGAAGCAAAGAAAAGGCTGTATGAGGGTGTTGTTGTCCCAACTGTGCTCTACAGAACTGAGACTTGGGGGGATGAGAGCAGAGGAGAGAAGAAGGTTGAATGTTTTCGAGATGAAATGTTTGAGGAGCATGGCTGGAGTAACGCTGAGAGACCGGATCACCAACGACGTGGTTCGAATCAGAACAGGGATGGTGAAGAAGTTTTGGGACAGAGTTGATTCGCGTGTTCTGAGATGGTTCAGGCACATGGGAAGGATGGATGACGGGAGATAGGTGAAAAGGGTGATGAATGCGGAGGCAGTGGTCGCAGGCTTAGAGGTAGACCGAAGTTTGGATGGATGGTGTGAAGCAGGCGTTAGGAAGGAGAGACATGAATGTGGAGGTGATGAGAGAGCTTGCAATGAGTGGAGAATGGCTGTGAATGGTTGATTCTGACGCTGCTCTGATGTGCATTCCCGCTCTTGGCATCCTGTTGTCAGGATGGTCGTGGGTGGGGGGGGGGTCCGGCCATTATGACGCGGCGGGGGTAAACCAGTGAAAACTGGCGGGCCCTGCTACTGACGACGGATTCTCGGACTGCACTCGTGACCCAGAATGTATGTATCGGGGGTACTGGCCGGACCCTTTAGCACAAAGGGCTAAGTTGTGCGAGTGTGAGCGTAGGAGGGTGTGAGGTTTGCTTTGCCGTCGGCCACTCCCCTTTCTGGGGGATGCGGCCTGGTATCTGTATCTGTACCTCTTTGGGGCAATAATTAACGATGCCAAAACAATTATTAAGTACTTCAATTGGGAAATTTTGTACCGAACGGTCATAAGTTTATGTTACGGCACCTACCACGTTGCCTCTCCCTAGCACCACACGATACGGGCGAACTAAGTCTGGTTAATAACTGATCCTGTAGAATCTGTGGATCCTCAATGATTACACGTAGTCGGCCCAATGCTGGCTAAGGGCTGTGAGCCGAGTCTTGATAAAAACTCAAACCTTGAAGCAGGTTGCTATCGACTGTGACGCAGTAGGTTAACTTTGGGACCTAAGGCCTAGGTTGCTCTCTAACTCTAGGAAGCCTTGACACTCTGATCTAATCTGCTCTCTAACCCAGAATAAGCCAATATTTATGTCGTCTACCGCCGTAGTCTTTTAACGAACGAGGTGAGCTTGTACAAAAAAAGTTCGCAGCGCTGGATCACGAACCTACTGCTAACGCGTAGTTGCATGATACAGTAGTACTTCGATGTTGTTATTTCAAAAGGTCCAATGCAGGGGTAGAGCATAGCTGAATGTACGCATAGAGATGAAAACCTTATGCGACACACCAGCTTGAACGCGCGACCCTACTTCAAATATGGCGCCGCAGTAAACCCGAGAACCTCCTATCGTCTCTAGCTCTCGACCCCCCACAGTGCCCCTTCGCTTCAGCCTGAACTCTTCGGTATGTAGACGTCGGCAACGACGTCGCAGTCGGACGTCACTTAGAGATCTGAATCCACGCACGTCTTGAAGTTAGGCGGGGTATTGAAAAGTGAAGAGAAACGCCATACTGAAAAATTCAGTGACTATTAAAGAAGATAAAAAACTCAAGATAACAATGATGAAAGTCTGCTCTTGGAGAGGCTTTGTAGGATTGGATTAGAATAGTAAGGCTTTCTATTGCGCTGGAGTCAATGTCCTTCTGGTATCGGGCTCTTTAGTATTAAGGTCAACTTTTGGAGAGATCTTGTATGACGGCTTGTTGTATACGATTATTTTTTGGCTTCCATCACTTCAATAATTCATTAAATGATTTTTTTTATGATGATGGGTTGCTGAGAAGGCCCTTCAGGATAAACTTGGGATCTTCGAGAATCTTTAGGATAAAGATGGACTCTTGGTGAGGTTCTATGGATAAAGGTGGGCTCTTGGTAAGAGAAGGCTGTTGAAAAAACAATATTCTGATAAGGTAGGTAGGTATGATCTAGATTCTAGAGGGTTGATATACTCAATGATGCTGAACATAATCTTATTATTTTTATTGGGTATTAGGCTATACAGATACAAAGCTGTCACCCCAGAAGTGGGGTGCTAATCAGCAAGGCGCAACTCACACCCCTCTCAAGTACTCACACACATGCCAAATCTGAGTCCTTTAGCACTAAAGGGTCCTACCAGGACTCCGTCACTCACTCTTAGGATCAATGTTGAGGTCCGAGATCAGTGTCAGCAGCAGGGCCGGGCAGCATAATTGCCGGACTTTACCCCACCCACGTCTATTCCGCTTCTCAACGAGGCGCCAGCTGTGGCAGTGCCCATCAGGACCGTGTTCATCTGAGTCTTTATCATACCTGAGTAAATATATTGTACCAATACAACTGTATCGCGTAGCCGTAAATATTGTGTTGCGTTGCTGTCGGAGCTGACTTTGTCCGAGTAGCCGTGAACCTTGTACCAATTTCGACGATACTATCTGTGCGCACTGGCGTATTTACATATTACTCAGGAGGTTCTGAGGGTCTGGAGGCAAGGATTCGTGGATTCGTTTCATCTGAGTCTTCATCTTACCTAAATGAATAAATTGTATTTATACAACTAAACCGCGTAGCTGAATTTGCCCGTGTAGCCACTGACCTTGTACTAATCTCGACGATGCTACCTGTACGCACTAGGGTGCGTACATTTCACTCTTCAAGTTCTAAAGGATTGGAAGCAGAGGTCCGTTTCGAGTAAGCGTTTTTTCTTCTGCGCACCAGCGTGCGTCTGACATTGCTTAAATTTTCACATTTTTTCTAACGTTAAAAGCGTAGTTTTGTTTTTTTTCTCGCACACTTAGGCGCGCGAGCCTACTAGAATCAATGATCATCGAGCCCTACGGGGGAGCCTATTACGACTCACGTTGAGGCTCTGATGGCAATGAGACTCAAATCAAACAAAAAATCAGGACCGTGAAAACGCGTCCATTTACAATCATTCTCTAAACACCCCCGCGGGGGGAAGACATAGCTGATGGACGTGGAGGCCACGTCGAAGCATACTTTCCATCTCCTGATATTGCGCTCCTTAATACTGGAGAACCGACGCACTCCCATACCCAGACAGCCTCGCTATCGGCTATTGACGTATCCTTCTGCTCCCCAAACCTCTCCCCAGGCCTTGTCTGGCAAGTACTGGAGGAGCACTACGGGAGTGACCACTTCCCCATCACCATCACTACTTACCATCCTGAAGATACGTCTACCGCTCGCCGATACTTTATGTGTAAAGCTAACTGGCAATCATTCACCGCTTATACGACAACGCCTCTTCCACCTCAGGATATATCCTGTGACGAGAGCTTAGAAAACTTTAATAGTACCCTCTTTCACGCTGCAGACCGCAGCATCCCTGTAACCAAGGGAACACCGCATAAAATTAGGACATCCTGGTGGAATGACCTATGTAGAATGGGAAAACGACAAAGGAAGCGTGCATTCAATCGATACCGGCGCACCAAAGCAGTTGCAGGCAGACAAGATAACCTTTATGTGCGAAACAGCAAAAGCGTGAAATACATGCTTCCTATCTCGAAGAGAATCATGACTAAACTTCGTATCGTCTATCAATATGAACACACCCATGTCTAAAGTGTTGTCCTGCATACGGAAAATGACGAAAAGTACTGTTCTCATCCCCCTCCAAACCTAAAGATGGGGGAACGACCCACACCGATCCCCTAAGTCCCTGAACTCTTTGCAACGCACTAGTCCTCCGTCAGCTCGGTTTCTGGGTACAGCCCAGGCTTTCCGTAAGACAAAGCGTACTGCAGAACAAAATAATCTGGATTTCTCCATAAATTCTCATATACCTTACAATGAACCTATCACGGTACGCGAAATCATCGGCGCAATTCGCACCTCCAACCCCTCTGCTCCTGGTGAAGATCTAATCTCGTACGAGATGCTTCGGCACCTACATCCTTCTGCACTTTCTCTTGTCTTATTTACAACACAGTCTGGTCTACCCACACCTATCCCTATCGGTTGTTGTTGTTGCTGCTGCTTAGCCCCAGTTTCCACCTGCGGTAGTTGAAACCGCGCCAGCACAACGCCCGAAACCCTCGATACCCAGCTACACGCTCGTGTTGAGATAAAGGGAGGTGGGAGACGAGAAATGGGTGAGTGGCTGGCTTAGTGGTGGGGTAGAGTGTTTTTGTTGCTATCTGAATTAACTTTGTGGGTTGTGTGGCAGTTAACAAATGGCCACCCGTGTGGTATAATTTTAACTGTGGACACCAGAACATTGAAACTTGCAGCGTGTTCATGTCCTTCAGTCACACTGCAACGCACCAACCAGACGCATGCATGGATAACCTCATGTGGAACAGGAATGTTTTGTAGGGGAGAAAATATGAGGATTGTTCACTATTCTAAGAAAAACAATACAGTATGTATGTCGTGGCTCTGGCGTCTTGGAAGTGTCGGTCGGCCCGAAAGCCGGGCAACGCACAGGCTGCGTCCTTATCAACACCGCTGAGATATCGCACAAGGCGCAATCCCCACTGGCGAGGATATGAAACAGGGTGGGTTGAGGGACTTTTGCTGGGGCCGGAGCCCCAGACGTCGCCACCGCAGGCAAGGCATCTTGATGGAGTCGGCTTGCTTGACTCATGGGTGGCATCCCGATAGGTGGAGGGAGGCAGTGGATCTGTCTTTCTCAAAACCTGGCAAGCCTACCGATGAATTGCCCAGCTACCGCTCTTCAGCCGTCACCTCGTGTGTAGCGAAGGTTCTGGAGAAGATTGTGAATGCCCGACTGACCCGGAACCTAGAAGCAAATTCACTCCTCTCCCCATTACAATTTAGATTTTGAAAGATGCTATCAGCGCAAGATGCATTATTACGCGTTGTGACTGATATCCAAGAT
The DNA here is from genome assembly GCA_016164225.1 of Gammarus roeselii. Taxonomy (NCBI): domain Eukaryota; kingdom Metazoa; phylum Arthropoda; class Malacostraca; order Amphipoda; family Gammaridae; genus Gammarus; species Gammarus roeselii. Next base: position 14,257 of record SDVV010008906.1, read on the forward strand.
GCCTTGGACCGCAAGCAACACACAGTTTTAATTTTCTTTGACCTTGAGAAGGCATATGATACAACCTGGCGCTATGGCATCTTCCGAGAGAACCACCCGATGGGACTCCGGGGTCACTTGGCATTTTTCATCCGGAACTTCCTCCGTCAAAGGGTCTTCCGTGCCAAAATTGACAATCACTTTTCGGACATGAAAACCCGAAATGAGGATGTTCCCCAAAGTAGCGTTCTTTTGCGTACTCTAATCGCGATTGTTATTAATGGGATCATGGGACTGATCCCTCCCTCCGTGAGTGGGTCACTGCTCGTTAACGACTTTATGATATACGCATCGACGCCAGTTGTGTCCCAACTACAACGCCTACTAGAGTGCAATTGCCTAGGTGGTCGCCTTTTAAGAATCTTGATACAGATACAGACAGACACTAGGCCGCATCCCCCAGAAAGGGGGGTGGCCGACGGCAAGGCGCACCTCGCACCCTCATACGCTCACACTCAGTCCGAGGATCCGTCGTCAGCAGCAGGGCCCCGACAGTTTTCACTGGTTTACCCCCGCCGCGTCATAATGGCCGTGGCCCCCCCACCCACGACCATCCCGACAGCGAGATGCCAAAGGCGGGAAAGCACATTAGAGCAGCGTCAAAATCAACTTTTCTCCACTCACGCCTGTTCATTGCACGCTCTCTCGCCACCTCCACATTCATGTCTCTCCTTCTTTACACCATCCATCCACCCAAACTTCGGTCTACCTCTAGGCCTGCGACCACTCGCCTCCGCATTCATCAAGAATCTTGAGGCTTTACAATATCCAAAAGCAAAACATCTGCACTTCATATCCATCGGTCTCGCACACACACGGAATCAGACCTAAGACTCAATGGAGAAATGATTCCTTTCCTACCTACAGTCCGCATTCTAGGACTATTATTCGACCAGGAACTAACCTGGAATTACCACGTGCAGCAGCTTAAGATAGAATGCTTACAGCGATTTGTCATTCGTCGGGTTGCATCGCACTTCACCTGCGGTGCAGATCGTATAACATTATGTCTTTACAGCGCTATCATCCGATCCAAACTCGACCATGGGAACGTGGTCTATGGCTCCGCGAAACCAAATATTCTCAAAACACTGGAATCAGTTCACAATACCGTCTTTCGCGCTTGTTCCGGAGCTTTCCGCGCCTCTCCTATTGTAAGCCTTCTTTGTGAAACTGGTGAGCCCAGTCTTGCCCTGCGACGAGAACAAATTGACCTCCAATTTTATTGCCATGTTCTTGCTCGCCTCACCTCCCCTACGTGTAACCCAATCCGACAGCGCCACTCTTATCTTCCTCCTTCCTCGAGCTTCTCATAACGCATCGAGCTCCTCACTGCTGAGCTTGGACTACCACACATCATGGTGGACCCTCTCCCACGAAATGCTATTCCCATCTGGCATTTACCAGAAAATATGCTCTGCCTTCACTAATTTACTGGCCGAAAGAAAAATGTTGCACCCCAAAATATTCGAGCTATTTTTTATAGCCCATGCGGAGACTAATGACGCTGATAGCTTGCATATCTTCACTGATGAACCAAAAGACGCCGATGCAGTGGGCTGTGGAACGGTTCTTCCCTGTCGCGTCGTCACTAGGAAACTCCCGTCATCAGCGTCAGTTTTCACTGCTGAACTCACGGCAATTGCCGATACCCTATTGGCGGCCGATACTCTTCCAGATGCCAATATCTCAATCTTAAGTGATTCGCTCTGTGCGCTTCAAACCCTGTAGATCTTCAACAAGTGCAACCCTGTTGTTTCAGCAATCTTGCGCTGGCTTGTGCGATTGTCCTCCAGAAACAAGAACGTTCGTTTGTGCTGGGTTCCGGGCCACTGTGGGGTGGTGGGAAATGAGCGGGCGGACAAATCGGTGCGAAGAGCTGCAGCGGCGCCTGACCCAGCAGAACAGCGTCCACTCCCATACAAAGACTTTTACCCAGCGATTAAAAGAGCTGTGCGAAATAAATGGAACATGGAATGGTCTGATGTTCCTATGAGAAATGAATTGCGTACTATGGTTGGTAAGTTGTACAGGAGAGTGCTGATCGGAAGGATTAGAGACTGTACGGACTGCTCAATTGGAGAGGAACAGTGTGGCTTTAGGAGTGGTAGAGGGTGTACCGATCAGATTTTTGTAGTGAAACAGGTCTGTGAGAAGTACCTTGCCAAAGGAAAGGATGTGTTCTGGGCCTTCGTGGATCTGGAGAAGGCATACGACAGGATTGACAGGAAAGCGCTGTGGAGGGTGTTGCGTTTGTATAGAGTGGGCGGACATCTGTTGAAAGCGGTGCAGCGTTTCTATGCTGACAGCCGAGCATGTGTCAGAGTGGGGAGCGAGGTGAGTGATTGGTTCACAGTGAAAGTGGGACTGAGACGAGCCTGCGCGATGTCTCCCTGGCTGTTAACCTCTATATGGATGGAGTGGTCAGGGAGGTGAACGCGAGTGTGCTGGGTCGTGGTTTGGAACTGTTGGAAACGAACCGGCGGAGCTTTCAGTTGAGCCGGTTGCTATTTGCTGATAATACGGCCCTGGTTGCGGATTCAGAGAAGAAGCTATGTAGGCTAGTGTCTGAGTTTGGTAGAGTGTGTTAGAGGAGGAAGCTTCGAGTGAACGTGGGTAAGAGTAAAGTAATGAGATGCTCGAGGACTGTCGATGCAAGCAAAATTAGTGTCACCCTAAATG
>SDVV010008907.1:0-16976 GCA_016164225.1 Gammarus roeselii
CTCAATATCAAGACCACACCTTCTCGTGCCCTACCTTCCTCCACACCAGACTTTCTTCCACTTACAACACCAAACTCACATTCGCCCTTACCTTTCAAGTTCGTCTCGCTCAGCGCCAACACATCTAACTTCCTCCTCACAAACATCTCGCCAATCTCCCTCCTCTTTACATCACTCGTACTACAGCCACGCACATTCAGCGACCCTAACAATAGGGTTTGGAGAGGCGTGTGCCTCTCCTCCCCCCGCTCGTCTTGCCGTCTTCGAGAAAAGGTTTTTACAGAGAACGAGATTCCTAGCCCCTTCGCTCCGCCCCGTTTTGTCGTCTCCGACACGCTGGGGGTTGCGGTAGCGCGATTCTACTCCCGGCTACGGGGCGTCCCTTTAGTCGCCTTCTGCGACACGCGGTGGATACGGTAGCACGATTCTAAGGCCCCGGCTACAAGGCATAATGTGGTCGGCAATGAAGCTTTGCTTGAGTCTAGAGTTAGATTGAATTAGTGTGGCCGAGATTTCTAGTAAGTCAGTGTAACGAGATTCAGATTAAATCAGTGTGACCGAGATGAGAATCAATAACCTGCCAGTTTCCCTGGATCTTTATGGAACCCCTAATACAACACGACTAAAAAGAAGAGGATAGCCTCTTTGCAGAATGATCTATGAACCATCACATAACAAGTCAATTACTTCTAGAAAATAATTTGAGAATTGAACGTGAAGTCTGTTAATTTTCTGTGGAAGCTGTTGCACTATTTATGAAGCAAAGGTCTCTCCAAACCCCTTTCCAAACATGAAAGTTGCTTTGTTATCATAAGCTATCACACATAATGATAGCTATACATTAACGAATCGAGATTAGATTACAGTGGCAAGGCTATTACTGAATTGAAGCTAGTAAACACAATTTACAAAACTAGGAAATTCATAGTCATGCACAGTATCAATGAACAGTATATGTCTATCTCAACCGTCCAGATTTACACTATGTTTCTACCAACTAATCATTTCGCCCTTTCCAGCACTACACCTTTTCGCTTTGTGGCAGCAACCAGCCACACTACTAATGACCGATCACGAAACTGTGATGGGTAAAGTTCTCCACGTAGATAGTCACGACTCACTCTTCCTAAAAATAACAACACAGGAAATTCACTGCTAATCCTGTTCAATCGGTTGCAAAATTTGGTATGCCGTAAGTTCTGAAATAGGCAAGAAAATCGATATGATGTCCCTAACACAATACTAACCCAAAACTGGGGAATGGACACCCCTCCCTTGCAGAGAAGAGGTGCCGTAGCCAGGTAAGGGTACCGTCCAGTGTGCCATAAGCCGTTGTAGCCATGTGAAGGTTCTGTCCAGAATGCCGCGAGGCGCTGTGCCGTAACGTCGTCGCGTAGTGAGTGCCGATGAACAGTCACATGACAAAGGTTCAGAGGACCGAGCAGCGGAAGTTGGAAGTGCAGTCAAGTAGTCTTAGGAATTCCTGCCCGTACGCGTTGGTTGGAGTAGTTGCTTTAGGGTGCATTTGCTGGTCTAGGTTGACCGGTGGTGGGTTGATCATCCATGTTGGTGTGTTAATTTGAAGGATTCGGTAGGAAAATGAAGGCTTAATAGCTTTAGGATTGATGTTTAGCGAGGTCCACCAATCTTGAGGACACCTATTTCCATTCGGTAGCGCTACGAGCCAACCGATCACTCAATATCCGGACCACACCTTCTCGTGCCCAACCTTCCTCCATACCAGACTTTCTTCTACTTACCACCCCAAACTCACATTCGCCCTTACCTTTCAATTTCGTCTCACTCAGCGCCAACACATCAAACTTCCTCCTCGCAGAAATCACACCAATCACTCTCCTCTTTACCTCATTCGTACTACAGCCACGCACATTCAGCGACCCTAACAATAGGGTTCGGAGAGGCGTGAGCCTCTCCTCCCCTCACTCGTCTTGCCGTCTTTGAGGAACAGCATATAATAGCCGGACAGCATATAATAGGCGGAATATCAATTCGGACAAAAAATCTGAGCAGGGCGGCATTTTTGGCAACTTCAACAGGATAATTAGATCAATGAAGACGCACTTGCTTTGCGAGGCATTGCATCGCTTGAAAAAATACTGCACGTTGTGCGGCGCCTTCGAAGTCTAGAACTTCTTTAAACTTGACGAAACCATGTTTCAGTTAGCAAAAATACAACAGGATATATAATATGACAATATATTTCATAATTAATAATTTGTACAGGCATTTACAAATGTACAACACGGATTCAAATTTAATATTTCGAATATGGAGGCACTAGTAATTTAAATTTGGTTTATTGTTACAATTAAAGCTACCGGAACATATTTTACTTCAACATCACGACAGTTATCATGCTGTTAACTGGTAGCTACAAGAATAAATCTTATGAGGAGTATTTTTAATGAGTCAGCGGAATATTTTTTGTGCAGTATGAATCAAACAGTTGAAAAATAATGATCATTTAAATCAACTGTTCCGTGCACCACCGAAGTAAACGAAACCACATTCGAAGGAAAACTCAACCAACAGTATTCAAAAAGCAAGAACAAAACCACGCAAGGACTAAGAGACAATATTCAAATAGATTTACTTGGAATAAATTTATTGAACGAGTGCCGTTCACCGACCATCCGGAGAATAAGTATAAGAGATACGGCAACGCCCAAAGTAAGAAAACTCAAGAAAATACATGCTTATGTAACTATGAATATCTGAATAAAAAGGATAAACATAATCTGACCAGCAGAAGTAATCTTAATCTTGGACGGTCCTGAATACGATCATCAGAAGCTCAATACAAATTAATAATACAAAATCAGTCTCACTTCACAGAGAATGCACGTGACAATAAGAAACGGATTACCTTTCAAATCTTTGATCAGGAACGGAATGAGCGATGAGAAGCCAGGTCCTCGCCTACTACACGGCTGATGAGGTTCACCTTACGGTGCACATATTCGACGTTTCTTTACGAACCTCTCAAACACAGACCAACGAACACGATCATGATCTCATTTTAATGCTAAAATCTAATTTCCCTTAAATAAAGGGGTCAATAATGCATATAACTTACATACAACACGCTCTGCTGCTTGCTAAGTTGAGGATTACACGCAGGTAATCGTGACGTTAAACGCAAAATTCACCTTAAATTTGTTCCATCAGACCTCAGCATAACACATTATCGAAGTAATCATAATGGCTACTCCCTGAAAGTGTCATTGTAGAAACCTTTAGCAGTCGCTGGCCAAGCAGAACTGCAATCGCTCAATTCTGCAGTCTCCTTGAGAGCTGTCAATGCAGAGACGTTGATAGGCCTAGACCTAATCGCGGCTTGCCCTCTAAGAGCTCTTTATCTTGTGCAGGTGGCGGTGGATAGTACTGCCGTCGTCGGATCGCTTTGCCAGGGACTCTCGAGTCTCGCGCCTTAGGGCCTTATGAGGGGACTCAGGAGACAGGATACCCGCAGCACTCTGAAACTCCTGGACACAAAACGATGCGTTGTAATGGGGTAGCATCATACAAGAAACAATATTAGCTCACATGAGAGAGAGTTGGTGTTTGCGTAGACAACGATATACCACGTGGCATTTTCCGAATAGTTGTACAATACGCACTGCCAATAGGCAGCCATGTGGCCAGAAGTAGTCCTCGCTGACACCAACTGTCTCCCGTGTGAAATGGCTCTTAACAACTCCGTCCTGAACGTCGGATTTTTTTAAATCAAGAACTGCACTGACAACAACGTAACGATCGATACAAGGAGTGATTACAAAATGATAACAAATTTCGAAAAAGGGTTATTAATCTTCATTTCAGATATGATATACACCAGAAGATTAGATTAGAGTGCAAAGGATTTACTCCAGAAACACGAGTGCAAGCCCAGTTGAAGACGAAGGATCAAACGACACTTGGTTACTTTTTTGTGAATCAATTCAATGTTATTAAGCTGAGAAATACGAGATGTTAATTTGATTTCAAGATCTAAGCCGCAGAAATTCTCCGGAGTGGCAGCAAAACTTTCTAACGTTTTCTATAATGAAGGACTCCTACTCTCTTCCTCTTGGAGAATTGATGGTCATCGAACCAAAAGCGATCGCGATACAAGTTCAGTAAGTAACAAAGTGGCACAAGCAGAGCAACAAGTGCTTATTTCCTGGGATTATTATTAATATTATTATTAAAATCATCATTATTACTATTCCAGCTAGCACCCCGTCGTTAGTGATCCTATCTCGCAACGTCACACCAGCCATGCTCCTCAAACATTTCATCTCGAAGACATCCAAACTTCTCTTTTCTGGTAACACCCCACCAGTCTCAGCCCAGTAGCGCACAGTTGGGACAACTATACCCTCATAAAGTCCTCTCTTTGCTTTCATCCCCAATGTCCTAAAACTCATTACACTCTTCAAAGCACCCAACACTTTACACCCTTCCTTCACTCGCGACTACACTTCAGTTTCCACTAGTTCAGTCTTCTCCACATGGTAATTCAGATATTGAAAACACTGAACTTCCTTCAACAGTTCTCCATTTACGAGGACACTAATTCCGCTCGCGTCGGCATTCCTCGAGTATCTCATTACTTTACTTTTACCCACGTTCACTCGATGCTTCCTCCTCTTTCACACTCAACCAATCTCCGATACTAGCCAACACAGCTTCTAATCTGAATCTGCCACCAGTGCCGCATCATCCAAAAACAGTAACTGGCTCAACCGTTAACTCCGTCCATTCGTTTCCAACCGCTGCAAGCCACGACCCAATACACTCGCGTTAACCTTACTGACCACTCCATCTATGTAGAGATTGAACAGCCAGGGGGACGTAACGCAACCTAGTCTCATCCCTACTTTCCCTGTAAACCAATCACTCACCTCGCTTCCCACTCTGACACATGCTTGGCTGTCAACATAGAAACTCTGAACTGCTTTTAACAGATTTCCGCCCACTCCATACAAACGCAACACCCTCCACGGCGCTTTCCTGTCAACCCTGTCATAGGCCTTTTTCAAATCCATAAAGGCCCAAAACACATCCCTTCCCTTCGCAAGGGACTTCTCACAGACTTGTCTTACTGCAAAAATCTGATCGACACACCCTCTACCACTCCTAAAGCCACGCTGTTCCTCTCAAATTGCGCTTTCTGCACAGTCTATGATCCTTATGATCAGCACTAGGCCTGTACAACTTTCCGACCACACATAATAAACTGATACCTCTCGAGCTGCAGCACTCACGTTCATCTCCCTTGTACAGCGGAACAATGAAAGCACTGCGCCACTCAATCGGCATCACGCCCGCTACAGATACAGCCGCTTCACCAGCCATTCGACAATCAGGCACTCAGTCGCAACACCATCCAAACCGGGGACTCCCCCTGCTTTCATCACCTCCACCGCCTTCTGCACCTCTTCCCTAGTAATGTCGCAACAAGTCTCTCTCCAAAAACCGGCATCCGTGAACCATCGCCCTAGCAACAATTTCAGCCTCTCAGTCATCTTCCACTTTCAACAACTCATTAAAATACTAGGCCCACCTTTTCCGTACAACACCAGTTTCCGTCAACAATTAACCGTTTTCATCTTTCACCGTCTCCTCCATTCCGGTCTCTCCCCTTCTCAACCTCTTAACCTCTTTCCAAAACATCTTCTTGTTCTTCTCAAAATTCTGGCTCAACAGTCTGCCCCACCTGGCATCTGCGTAACTTTTGGCTCTCCTCACCACTCGCTTTACCTCTTTCTTATTCTCTTTACAGATGTCATAAGCCACCACCGACCTCGCTTGCAACCACTCCTCGAAAGCTCTTCATTTCCGCGCTACCGCCAGTTTTACCTCCTTGTTAAACCACTCGCAGCCCATACTGCGCACACCACACACATTTTTTTTTTCGAACACCTCAACAAGGCATCTCTGCACGTCTCCCATTCTTTCTCCACATCTTGCAGGTCCTGTCCTCTGACGTCATATTCCTCCCTTAACGCCAGCTGGAACTCCTCCTCTCCGCATTTAACACTCGGCTAACTCACCTTCACTACCTCTCTTCCTCCTCCCACTCTTTTGTTACCCCTTCCACCTACGTTCCACTCTTAATCTACCTTCCAACAGCAGACAGTCAGACACTCCTCCACCCTCCCATCTCAACACCCGCACATCCAACAGCCTCCCCACAACTCTCCTCAAAATCAGCATAAAATCCATCAGCGTTATCTTTACTCGGGCCATCCTAACTCATGCGTACCTACTTGAGGATATCTCGCTTCTTGAACAGGCGGTTTACGACGACCAGTTCCTGCTCCATGCACAGACCTATCAGGTTTTCTCTACTGTCATTTCTACCAGGAACTACATACCTGCCAAACACATTTTCCGCAACTGCATCTGCAACACTCGCATTAAGTTTGTCCAGCACAACCACATTGAATTGACTTCCAAAACTTTCGATACACTAACTCAGTTGTCTAAAATTGCTCCCTTTATCACTCACTCCTATCGCTACCAGGTCCGTACGCACTCACAAATGCCTTCTTTTCTACGCCTAAATCAACTAACTTACCTTAGCCCCCCATCAATCTTGAGGACACCTCTTTCCATTCAGTAACGCTACTAGCCAGTCGATCACTCAATATCAACACCACTTCTCGTGCCCAGCCTTCCTCCACGCCCATCTTTTTTGCACTTACCACTCCGAACTCACACTCGGCCTTACCCTTCAAATTCGTCACACTCAGCGCTTACATCAAACTTCTTCCTCACAAACATTTCATCAATCTCTCTCCTCTTTGCTTCATTTGTACTACAACCACGTACATTCAGCAACCCTAACAATAGGGTTCGGAAAGGCGTTAGGCTTCCCTCTCCCCGCTCGTCTTGCCATCTTTTAGAGAGAATTTTACATATGAGGGGATTCCTAGCCCCTCGCTCCGCCCCTTATTGGTTGACTTCTACGACACGAATGGGGTTGCGGTAGCTGATTCTAATTCTCCGGCTAAAGAGTTCCCCTTTTAGTCGCCTTCTACGACACGCAGGGGTTACAGTGGCACGATTCTTACACCCCTGCTCCGGGCTGATTAGTATGGGGACTAAGGACTCAGCGCAATTTGAGTATCAAAAAAGACGTACAATATTTATGATTAACATGACATTCGCTAAAATGTATTGTCGACTCGACAAATAAACGACTGTTAGATTAGATTAGAATGTCAAGGTTTTCTAATGCTATGGAGTCAATGTCCTTCTGGCACCGAACGTCAAACCAGCAGCCAGTCTCCGGGTGTTTCGACTCGCGGCATGCTTACGTCACTACTGTTAATAGGGACATAGGGAGAGGTCACAAATGTGTCCTACTAAAAGTGAGCAAAAAAAAATCGGTGGTGCTCCGGGATGGAGGAGTCTGTCGGTAAGTAAGATTAAGTATGGTCAATTCATAACAGATCGGACTTCAGTCAGAAGACTGGTTTCTCGAAGGTATCTGAGAAACAGTTCCGCACTGAATTGCCTCTGAGGGAACTCGGTAGGCATTATGCGGTGTATATTAGGAAGGTCCAGGAACCGGCTCCTGGGGAAGTATGTGCGGCAACATTCCGTCCATGTGGGGCACTCTGCAAAGACATGGGCTATTGCAAGAAGGACTAGACAGTCCATGCAGTATGGAGGTGGCGACGGCTCCATTAGGTGTCTGCGCGTTAATCTGCTATGCCCAATTCTCAATCGGCATAGAGTTACCTCAGTCCGTCGAGATCGGTTGCTTGATGAGACCCAGGCTGTGGGGGTGTCTTAAATGGTACCAAATTTATTTCTCATAAGAACATCAGACCATTCCATGTTCCATTCATTTCACACAGCTCTTTTAATTGCTGGGTAAAAGCCTTTATATGGGAGTGGACGCTGTTCTGCTGGGTCAGGCGCCGCTGCAGCTCTTCGTGCCACTTCGCCCGCCCGCTCATTGCCCACCACCACACAGTGGACTAGAACCCAGCACAAACAAACGTTCTTGTTTCTGGAGGACACTCGCACAAGCCAGCGTAAGATTGATGAAACGACCAGGTGGCAATTGTTGAAGATCTCCAGGGTTTGAAGCGCACTGAGAGAATCACTAAAGATTGAGATATTGGCATCTGGAAGAGTATCGGCCGCCAAGAGTTCATCGGCAATGGCCGTGAGTTCAACAGGGAAAACTAACTGATTGCGGGAGTTTCTTATTGACGACGCGCGCGGGGAGCACCGCTGCACAGCCCACAGCATCGTCGTCTTTTGATCCATCAGTGAAAATATGCAAGCTACAAGCGTGATGAGTCTCCGCATGGGCTTTATAAATTGTTCCAAGATTTTGAGGTGCAACATCTGCCTTTCGGCCAGTAAAATAGTGAGGACAACATATTTCCCTGTATATGCCAGATGGGAATAGCATCTCGCGGGAGAGAGTCCACCATGATGTGTGGTAGTTCAAGCTCAGCAGTGAGGAGCTCTATGAGTTTTAAGAAGCTCGAGGAAGGAGCAAGATTGGGATGACGCTGTCGGATTGTGGTACACGTAGGGGAGGTGGGGCGATCGAGAACATTGCAATAAAATTGGAGGTCAATTTGTTCTCGTCGCAATGCAAGACTAAGCTCGCCAGTTTCGCAAAGAAGGCTGACGATAGAGGAGGAGCGGGAAGCTCCAGTACAAGCGCAAAGAGCGGCATTGTGAACTGGTTTCAGTGTTTTGAGAATATTTGGTTTTGCGGAGCTATAGACCACGCTCCCGCAGTCCAGTTTGGACCTTATGATAGCGCGGTAAAGGCGTAATGATGTTATTCTATCTGCACCCCAGGGGAAGTGCGATGCGATCCGAAGAATGACAAATCGCTGTAAGCAGTCTATCTTAAGCTGCTGCACGGGGTACTTCCAGGTTAGCTTCTGGTCGAATATTAGTCCTACTAGATAGCGGACTGTAGGTAAGAAAGGATAATTTCTCCATAAAGTCTGAGGTCTGGTTCCGTGTGTGTGTGCGAGATCGATGAATATGAAGGGCACATGTTTTGCTTTTAGATATTTTAAAGCCTCGAGATTCTGTCAGGCAACCACCTGGGCAATTGCACTCAGTAGTTAAGGTAGGAGTTGGGACACAACTAGCGCCGATGCGTTTATAATTAGATTAGATTAGAGTGACGAGGCGCGCTGGAGTCATCGTCCTTCTGGTGCCGAATGTCAAACCAGCAAACAGCGCTGCATCAAGTTAGTCTTTGTTTTTCTTCTTTTTCAATGTTCGAGTTAAGGTATACTACTGCGCAAAGGCAAAGTTCTTTGCGCGGCGAAAGTCTACGGTATGTACGGGTGCCACAGGAGGTACAGGAACTCCTAAGGTGCTGAGGCCATATGGTCCCAGCACTCCCCGGATAGCAGTAAGGAGGAATAACACACTACCTACCTTGCTTTAGAGCCCCAAGGATCCGCAGTAGTCCTTAAGGTGCGGGCTACGCGCTCCAACACCTGCCGAAGGGGAAGATGAAGAAGAGACAGAAAACGGGGACCCCATGCATGAGATCTACACTAGGTGTAGGGAATTTCACGCATGAGAACAGCAAGAATGGAAAGAAGAAGAAGGAATAGTCGTAGAAAAAGGCTGCATAAAGAAAGAGCACAATTTGGCTGTTATTTGCCCCCCAAAAGGAGAATAGTTAGAACCGGTGTGTGAATGTTTGAGTGTGTGGGTCTGTGTGTGCGTGCGTGTGTATGTGTGTGTGTGTGTGTTTGTGTGCAGCGACTATTAGGAGAGTTGTTAAGAAGGAGTCTGAGACAAGTTTAAGGAAATTTGAACTAAACATAAGATGCAAATGAGGTAAATAAAAAGTCAAGCAAATCAGGATGGGGAGAAAAGAAGAGATAGTAAAGGGTGAAGAAGAGGGGAGTCTGAAGGGAAATAAGGGTGTTCATCCCCCCAGTTGGGCCAAGACTCCGTGCGGCCCGTGAATCTAACGTATATCATTGAGTCGTCCACGTACAGAGACCAATTTACGGAGGGAGGGATTTTTCCTGTGATACCATTAATAGCAATCGCGAATAGAGAACACAAAAAGACGCTACCTTGGGGAACCCCCTCATTTTGGATATGTATGTCCGGAGGGTGATTGCCGATTTTGACCTGGAAAACTCCGCCAAAGGAAGTACCGGATGAAAAATGATAAGTGACCCCAGAGTCCCATCCGGTGGATCCCTCGTAGGATGCCATAGCGACAGGTTGCACTATATGCCTACTCAAGGTCAAAGAAAACTCAAACAGTGTGTTGCTTGCGGTCCAAGGGTCCTTGGATATCAGTCACAGATACAGACACAAGGCCGCATCCACAGAAAGGGGGGTGGCCGACGGCAAGGCGCACCTCACACCCTCATACGCTCACACTCACACAACTTAGCCCATTTGTGCTAAAGGGTCCGGCCGGTACCCCCTCAACATACACTCTGGGTCACGAGTGAAGTCCGAGGGTCCGTCGTCAGCAGCAGGGCCCACAGTTTTCACTGGTTTACCCCCGCCGCGTCATAATGACCGGCCCCCCCACCCACGACCATCCCGACAGCGGGGTGCCAAGGGCGGGAAAGCACATCAGAGCAGCGTCAAAATCAACCATTCACAACCATTCTCCACTCACGCCTGTTCATTGCACGCTCTCTCGTCACCTCCACATTCATGTCTCTCCTTCTCAACGCCTGCTTCACACCATCCATCCACCCAAACTTCGGTCTACCTCTCGGCCTGCGACCACTAGCCTCAGCATTCATCACCCTTCTCACCAATCTCCCTTCATCCATCCTCTTCATGTGCCCGAACCATCTCAGAACAGGCGAATCCACTCTGTCCTCCAACTTCTTCACCATCCCTGTTCGTCTCGAACCACGTCGTTGGTGATCCGGTCTCTCAGCTTTACTCCAGCCATGCTCCTCAAGCATTTCATCTCGAATACATTCAACCTTCTTCTCTGCTCTGCTCTCACCCTCCAAGCCTCAGCTCCGTAGAGCACAGTTGGGACAACAACACCCTCATACAGCCCTCTCTTTGCTTCCATCACCAATGTCTCACAGCTCATTACACTCTTCAGTGCACCCAACACTTTACATCCTTCCTTCATTCGCGCCTTCACTTCAGTTTCCACTAGTTCAGTTATCTCCACATGGGAGCCCAGATACTTAAAACACTGAACTTCCTCCATGAGCTCTCCATTTAGGGTGACATCAATTTTGCTCGCACCGACATTCCTTGAGCATCTCATCACTTTACTCTTACCGACGTTCACTCGAAGCTTCCTCCGTTCTCACACACTACCAAACTCAGACACTAGCCTACATAGCTTCTCCTCCGAATCCGCAACCAGGGCCGTATCATCAGCAAATAGCAACTGGCTCAATTGCCAATCCGCCCATTCGCTTCCAACAGTTCCAAGCCACGACCCAGCACACTCGCGTTCACCTCCCTGACCACTCCATCCATATAGAGGTTGAACAACCAGGGAAGACATCACGCAGCCTTGTCTCAGTCCCACTTTCACTGTGAACCAATCACTCACCTCGCTTCCCACTCTGACACATGCTCGGCTGTCAGCATAGAAACTCTGCACCGCTTTCAACAGATGTCCGCCCACTCCATACAAACGCAACACCCTCCACAGCGCTTCCCTGTCAATTCTGCCGTATGCCTTCTCCAGATCCCTGAAGGCCAGACAGACACTAGGCCGCATCCCCAGAAAGGGGGTTGGCCGACAGCAAGGTGCACCTCACACCCTCATACGCTCACACTCACACAACTTAGCCCATTTGTGCTAAAGGGTCCGGCCGGTACCCCCTCAACATACACTCTGGGTCACGAGTGCAGTCCGAGGATCCGTTGTCAGCAGCAGGGCCCAACAGTTTTCACTGGTCTACAGAAGCGATATATAATTAGACCTTATCAGGCTTGAGTTGATAAGGTCTAATTATATATCGCTTCTGTAGATTATGTCACTCACAGCCTGTCGACCGCGCTCGACGAGTATCGCTGGAGCTTCTCTTTTGGCTACGAGTCAGCGAAGGATCATCATCGTCCAGGTCGAAGCCAGTGCGCTTAGCGCTGGTAAACGGCAAGCAAGTTTCTCCGACTTGAAGCGATGATGGGGTTGGGTGTGTATCACTCAATACTGTGTCCGGCGCATTTCCTTTAGGATTATAATCTGGAGCGGCTAAGCGAGGCAGAGGCGAAAGGGCATTTGGTGCCCTAATAAAGGCACCAGAATTACATTTGAGTTGAGCAATAACCTGGTTAGTCTGCGCGGTTACCAAGGGGAAACTTGGTTGTGCTTGGAGTAAGGCTGGTTTAAGCGTTTGTGATAGATCCCGCGTTTCCGTCTTGTAAGGCTGGCGAGGAGCGCGTTGTGGAGGCAGCGTTTCGTTATCTGGTGCTGCCTCCAATAAAGGCAGGTCGTCGTCCTGATTCACGTCTGGAATTCCCATTGCACGTCGATCCGCAAGTGATGAACGGGGTGGGGTGGGAGCGAGGGGAAATATCTCTGACAGAATTTTTGAGATTCCGGACAGTGCAAATGACTGTCGTCGTGGGCGACCTCGATTTCGAGGAGGATGAAGGGCATCGTGTTGTAGGTTAGAAGGAACCCTGGTTACAGGTGTTCCCGCAGTCACTGCAGCAAAGCTAGCAAGCGAGGGGATAAATTTGGCGGTTACTTGTCTCTTGGCTTCGGGGTAGGAAAGGCGTTCTCTAGCTTGAACAGCGAGTATCTCCTTTTAGAGTCAGTGATAGAAGCATTCGCGTAGAAGTATTCCTCTGAACAGTTTGCACATTTAACAGGTCGTCACAATTGTGGTCATGTGCGTCCTTACCAAAGCGGAAGCATGCAATTTTTATGCTCCTCATTCGGCAGGCATCACTTCCATGACCAAACTTTTGGCAGTTGTAGCAGCGTCTGAGATTAGGGATGTATTCTCGAACCGAGCACTGTGTCAACCATTGTGGACATCAGGAGGCAGAAAACAGAGCTTGAAGGTGAGGATGCAGACACCAGTGTACTCCTCAACGCCGCTTTGCCGTCGTTTCACTCTGTATATCTTGGTGACTTGCTGATCCGCGAGTTCAGTAGGAATATCGTCGTAGGAGTGGTTCCTTCTGTTTTCATAATAGATGGTTCCTTGTACCGTGTAGAGAGTAGGGGGCTCATCAACATCTACAGGTATATTATTTAGTTGTTTTTGTTTCTGAATGTTCCTACTTTACTCATCTTTCACTTCCACCAGGAGGGAGCTCACTGATGCGCTTCTGGGGTACCCCCACTGCAGCGCAGAGTTGATGATTAGCTTGTATAGTATTAGTATCGGCCAGGTTCTCTCACGAGATTGCCTGAACGGTGAAGAATTTAGAGAAGTTTTCATTTTGAAAAAAAAAATCTCCAAGTATTTTCTGATTTTCAGCATATCGTTCATGGGGTCGTACACGATTGCGACGGCTTCTCTTGGGTTATAGCCGGGAGCAGCATGTACCGCACCCGCGTCACGGTCGTGTGTCTTGTTTCCAAACCAGAAGTGGGGGAAGGCTGCTGTTGACTAATCATCTCTCCATCAGGCAGCCTGGGATGGAGGGGGTTTGCGTCCACTACTTGGGCGCGACCGCTGGTTGATGGCGGTGTTGAAGAGCGTCCACCAGATTGTGACGCTGATACGTCGTTATCTTGCGATAACCGTTGTTGTTGTTGTTGTTGTGATAGCCTTTGTAAAGAAGAGTTGTCCATTGGAGAAGTCTGGGTCGTCAACATTTGCTGAATTTCTATTAAAGAATCCATGAGTTTCGAGGAACCCCTTCAACATGCCCACGCTCACCTCGGAGCGCATACAGCAAGTGTTTTCTGGCTCTTTCAACGAGCACCACTTGTGAGCTATGTGAGGTTCATTTCCCCTGCAACACAGTATTTCGACGGTTAAGCAAGACCTTCCAACAGCTCTACGCCAGCAAACGGTTCGCTGAAGGTTGTCCCACCCCCCGGTCCACCACATTGCAGAGGCCTGATGCGGTCATATCATTTACAGCGTTATCCGTCGTCAACTTTGCTACTTTGGCCACCTTGATAGTTGGTGGGTATAGATTCAAGAAAACATGCATGAAAAAAATATAAAAAATTGAAACAAGAGGATAACAAACAGAAAGTAATTAATGAAAGAAACATAAAAAGCAAGAGAAATGCACAAGATAAAAAAAAAGATAGAAAAACAGCGAAGGTTGTAGAAAAAAAAGGTCAAGTCAAGTAAAAAAAAAGTAGAGCAAAAAAAATTTAAAGAAAAATAAAGTATAAAAACACTATGGGGGAAGTTGTCATGAGAAGAAGAGAAATAAGGTAATGGAATTTAACAAAACAAACGATGTAAAAGGAGTGAACAAGTTGAAAGCATAACCAGGAAAGGGTAGAGAAGGACAGATAGTAAAGAGTAAAAGTGTCCGAAAGGAAAATACGGTGTTCCCCCCCCCCCCCCCCCCGGTTGGATCGTGACCCCGTGCGACCCGTGAACCAGTAGCTTTTAGGGGGGGGGGGGTAAATGACCGTAAGTAGGTATCGTTCCCAGGACTTCCAGTAACAACTCCCATCCTCACTCCTGGTATCCGTTCCCAGGGTCGACACTTCTCATACCTCGATTTTGGCGAGGGCGTCCGTGAGCATGCCGCCAGCCATGTCGTGGATGTTGTGGCCAGCGGTGTTGTATACGGTGGCGTTGGTGCACATCAGCATAATGTCGCGCTGGAACTCCTCGGTGGTGCGTATGACACCACTCTCTATGTTCCGCTTGATGGTCTGCAGGTCCATTGGTCTGCACACAGGGACGAGCTTAGACAGGCACACTAAAAGTGACCATGGTTACTAGCGCAGCCAGATTATTGCCGTTAAGGCCTGTTTTTGTCTTCTTACAATTGTAAACACTTTAAACGTGACGCGCCAAAAGTCTAAATTGGCAATGAAAAGTTTCAAACTTCACTGTACGGTTTGAGACACAATAAACTAAACTATTACAGAGGTAATACGTTTATTAGAAACTAAATGTCTAATGCTTCATTAGAAATGACGCAAGATTCCACTGCGTTGCAAACAACACAGAAGTAGGGAGGTCAGATTTACGCCTCAAAACTATTGGGAATTACGCTTTCACTCCTAAACAAACAAAGCAAACTTGATACATAAAAATCTGTACAGAAATGGCTTCAAACTTGCAACAGCGGAGTATTTTATATTTTCATATGTTGACATTATTAGAGGCAGAGCCGGGAGGATGTTTGTCATTGGATCTTTCCGGCTAGGTCTATAAGATAGTTAGAGACAGAGCCGGTCTCGTGTTTCCCATGGCCCTTTTTGTCCATGTCTATAGATAGTTAGAGACAGCGCCGGTCTCAAGTTTGACGTTGGGTTAATGACTAAGATAGAGGGCCCAAAAGACATCCCCAGCGCCTGGCTCACCTTCGAACAACACTGAGGTAACCGGGCACCTTCTCCTCAGTGATTGGTCGCAGGAACACGCTCGCATACTTGTGAGCTGCGATCTCATTCCAAAGTATCATGATGCTCTTGCGCCATTGTCGAAGAGACTTCTCGCTTTCTGGGTCATCTCTGTGAACGCAGCAGAACATATATATACTACCAAGACACAAAATACAAGTTTGAACAAGAAAAAGTAACAATTTTAAATTGATATAATGAAAGATTTAGAGGCACTGGAAGAAATCATTTATATACAAGACTTAGGTACTTGTGACATCTGAAAAAGTGCAAACCAGGATAGATGCAAACCACGAAGCAATGGAACAACATTTAAAAATAATTTAGTAGCTAACAAAATAATCTGCTTTCACTCGACAGAGATCATGTTACCACAAAAAAGAGAATTACTCCGCGGTAGTAGGAAGAAAAAGAAAGAACACATGGAACTAGAATTACTGGAGAAGATTTGTAATTACCCGGCGATAGTGGATGCTGGTGACTCCGGTGAGGCGTCGGAGAGGTTGTGAGGCGAGTCTAGGGCGGAAGCTGAGGGGAACAGCGCGTCTGAAGATAGGGGAGGCAGCCGGCGTCGTCGCCCTCCGCCCCCGGTGCTGCTGCCATGGTCGCTGTCGCAAGCACTTGACCGACTACAGGGAGAAAATGTTAGATTAGAGTGGCGAGGCTTTCTAGCAAGCTGAAGTCGGTGTCCTTCTGGCGCCGAACGTCAAACCAGCATCTGATGCTGCATCAAGTGATAGATGCAGCACTAGTTGCTGGTCAAAGGTCTGCATAGGTGCTACAAAAGATACAGGAACTCTAATGGTGCTGAGGCTACATGGTCCTAGCTCTCCCCGGATGACAGCAAGGAGCGTTATTACTCAACCTACTCTGCTCTTATAAGGATTCGCAGTCGTCCTAAAGGTGCCGACGGCAATGCGTCCAAACACTTACTGAGGGGGAAAATGAAGATTAGACCAAAAACGTGGTTCCCAGGCAGGAGATTTACACTCGGTGAGAACAGCAAGTTCTCACTGAGTGTAAGAGAACAGCAAGTTGCGCATAAAAGGAAGTGCAACTTGGCTACCACTTGGAAGCAGGAAATTTAGGGCTGTTAGTTATTACAGATACAGACACTAGGCCGCATCCCCCAGAAAGGGGGGTGGCCGACGGCAAGGCGCACCTCACACCCTCACACGCTCACACTCACACAACTTAGCCTTTTTATGCTAAACGGTCCGGCCGGTAGCCCCTCAACTTACACTCTGGGTCCCGAATGCACCGAGGAACCGTCGTCAGCAGCAGGGCCCGACAGTTTTCACTGGTTTACCCCCGCCGCGTCATAATGGCCGGGCCCCCCCCACCCACGACCATCTCGACAGCGGGATGCCAAGGGCGGGAAAGCACATCAGAGCAGCGTCAAAATCAACCATTCACAACCATTCTCCACTCACGCCTGTTCATTGCACGCTCT
>SDVV010008908.1:0-16975 GCA_016164225.1 Gammarus roeselii
GCTTTAATGCTTCGTACCAGCTCTAAGTTAGGATAACGCTACAATCACTCGCTTTCAATGGCGAGGCTTCAATGTTTCGTACCAGCTCTAGGTCAAGAAGACGCTACAATCGCTCGCCTTCAATGGCGAGGCTTCCATGTTTCGTACCAGCTCTAAGTTAGGATAACGCTACAATCGCTCGCTTTAAATAGCGATGCTTCAATGCTTTGAACAAGCTCTAGGGTATGATAATGATATAATCGCTCGCTTTCAATGGCAAGGCTTCAATGCTTCGTTCCAGCTTTAAGTTAGGATAACGCCACAATCGCTCGCTTTCAATAGCGAGGCTTCAATGTTTAGTACCAGCTCTATGGTAGGATAACGCTACAATCGTTCGCTTTCAATGGCGAGGCTTTAATGCTTCGTACCAGCTCTAAGTTAGGATAACGCTACAATCACTCGCTTTCAATGACGAGGCTTCAATGCTTCGTATCAGCTCTTAGTTAGTATAATGCTACAATCGCTTACTCCCACTGACGCGGCTTCAATGCTTCGTACCATCTCTAAGTTAGGATAACGCTCCAATCACTCGCTTTCAATAGCGAGGCTTCAATGCTTCGTACCAGCTCTAAGTTAGGATAACACCTCAATCGCTCGCTTTCAATGGCAATGCTTCAATACTTCGTACCAGCTCTAAGTTAGGATACCGTCACAATCATTCGCTTTCAAAGCGAGGCTTCAAAATTACGTACCAGCTTTTAGTTAGGATAACGCTACAATCACTCGCTTTCAATAGCGAGGCTTCAATGCTTAGTACCAGCTCTAAAGTAGAATAACGTTACAATCGCTCGCTTTCGATAGCGAGGCTTCAATGCTTTGTACCAGCTCCAAGTTAGGATAACGCTACAATCACTCGCTTTCAATGGCGAGGCTTCAATGTTTTGTACCAGCTCTAGGTTAAGATAACGCTACAATCGCTCGAATTCAATGACGAGGCTCCAATGATTTGTACCAGCTCTAAGATATGATAACGATACAATCTCTCGCTCTCAATGACGAGGCTTCAATGTTTCGTACCAGCTCTAAGTTAGAATAACGATACAATCGTTCGCTTTGAATGACGAGGTTTAAATGCTTCGTAGCAACTCTAAGTTAGGAATACGCTACAACCGCTCGCTTTCAGTGACGAGGCTTCAATGCTTCGTATCAGCTCTTAGTTATGATAACGATACAATCGCTCGCTCTCAGTGGCAAGGCTTCAATGCTTCGTACCAGCTCTTAGTTAGGACAACGCTACAAACGCTCGATTGCAATTACGAAGCTCCAATGCTTCGTACCAGCTCTTAGTTAGGATAACGCAACAATCGCTCGCTCTCAATGGCGAGGCTCCAATGCTCCGTACCAGCTTCAATTTAGGATAACACTACAATCGCTTACTCTCAATGACGAGGCTTCAATGCTTCGTACCAGCTCCAAGTTAGGATGACGCTACAATCGCTCGCTTTCAATGGCGAGGCTTCAATGCTTCGTACCAGCGCTAAGTTAGGATAACACCTCAATCGCTCGCTTCCAATGGCGGTGCTCCAGTGCTTCGTACTCGCTCTAAGTTAGGATACCGTCACAATCGTTCGCCTCCAATGGCGAGGCTTCCATGTTTCGTACCAGCTCTGAGTTAGGATAACGCTACAATCGCTCGCTTCAAATAGCGAGGCTTCAATGTTCGAACAAGCTCTAGGGTATGATAATAATATAATCGCTCGCTTTCAATGGCAAGGCTTCAATGCTTTGTACCAGCTTTAATTAAGGATAATGCTACAATCGCTCGCTATGAATTGCGTGGCTTCAATGCTTCGTACCAGCTCCAGGTTAGGATAACGCTATAATCGCTCGCTTTCAATAGCGAGGCTTCAATGCTTCGTACCAGCTATAACTTAGGATAACGTCACAATCGCTAGCTTTCAATAGCGATGCTTCAATGCTTCGTACCAGCTCTAAGTTAAGATACCGACACAATCGCTCGCTTTAAATTACGAGACTTCAATGCTTCGTACCAGCTCTAAGTTAGGATAACGCTACAATCGCCCGCTTTCGAAGGCGAGGCTTCAATGCTTTGTACTAGCTGTAAGTTGGAATAACGCTACAATCGCATGCTTGCGATGACGAGGCTTCAATGCTTCGTACCAGCTCTAAGTTAGGATAACGCTACAATAACTCGCTTTCAAGGCGAGGCTTCCATGCTTTGTACCAACTCTATGTTAGGATAACGCAACAATCGCTCGCTTTCAATGACGAGGCTCCAATGCTTCATACCAGCTCTAGGTTAGGATAACGCTACAATCACTCGCTTTCAATGACGAGTCTTCAATGCTCCGCACCAGCTCTTAGTTAGGATAACGCTACATCCGCTCGTTTTCAATTAAGAGGCTCATATGCTTTGTACAAGCTCTAAGTTAGGATAACGCTACAATCGCTTGCTTTCAATAGCAAGGCTTCAATGCTTCGTACCAGCTCTAAGTTAGGATTACGCTACAATCGCTCGCTTTTAACGGCGAGGTTTCAATGCTTTGTACCAGCTCTAATTTAGGTTAACGCAACAATCGCTCGCTCTCAATGGCGAGGCTTTGATGCTTCGTACCAATTCTAAGTTAGGATAACGCTACAATCGCTCGCTTTCAATAGCGAGGCTTTAAGGCTTTGTACCAGCTCTAAGTTAGGATAACGAAACAATCGCTCGCTTTCAATGACGAGGCTTCAATGCTTTCTATCAGCTCTAGGTTATGATTAGGCAACAATCGTTCGCATCCAACGGCGAGGCTTCAATGCTTCGTACCAGCACTGAGTTCGGATAACGCTACAATCGCTCGCTTTAAATAGCGAGGCTTCAATGCTTTGTTCCATCTCTAGGTTAGGATAACGCTACAATCACTCGCTTTCAATGGCGAGGCTTCACTGTTTCGTACCAGCTCTAAGCTAAGATAACGCTACAATCGCTCGCTTTCAATAGCGAGGCTTTACTTCTTCGTACCAGCTCTGAGTTAGTGTAACGCTACAATCGCTCGACTCCAGTGACGAGGCTTCAATGCTCCGTACCAGGTCTAAGTTAGGATAACGCTACAATAGCTCATTTGAAATAACGAGGCTTTAATGCTTCGTTTCTGCTTTAAGTTAGGATAACGCTACAATTGCTAGCTTTCAATTACAAGGCTTCAATGCTCTGTACCAGCTCTAATTTAGGATAACGCTTCAATTGCTTGCTTACAATGACGAGGCTTCAATGATTCGTACCAGCTCTTAGTTAAGATAACGATACAATCCCCCGCTTTCAGTGACGAGCCTTCAATGCTTCGTACCTGCTCTAAGTTATGGTAACGCTACAATCGCTCGCTCTCAATAGCGAGGCTTCAATGCTTCATACCAGCTCTAGGTTAGGATTACGCTACAATCGCTCGCTTTCAATGGCGAGGCTTCACTGTTTCGTACCAGCTCTATGTTAAGATAACGCTTCAACAGCTCGATTACAATGACGAGGCTTCATTGCTTCATAACAGCTCTAGGTTAGGATAACGCTACAATCGATCGCTTTAAATAGCGAGGCTTCAATGTTCGAACAAACTCTAGGGTATGATAATAATATAATCGCTCGCTTTCAATGGCAAGGCTTCAATGCTTTGTACCAGCTCTAATTTAGGATAATGCTACAATCGCTCGCTATGAATTGCGTGGCTTCAATGCATCGTACCAGTTCTAGGTTAGGATAACGCCACAATCGCTCGCTTTCAATAGCGAGGCTTCAATGTTTAGTACCAGCTCTAGGGTAGGATAACGTTACCATTCGCTTGCTCTCAATAGCGAGGCTTCGATGCTTCATACGAGCTCTAAGTTAGGATAACGCTACAATCGCTAGCTTTCAATAGCGAAGTTTCAATTTTCGTACCAGCTCTTACTTAGAATAACGATACAATCGTTCGCTTTGAATGACGAGGTTTAAATGCTTCGTAGCAACTCTAAGTTAGGAATACGCTACAATCGCTCGCTTCAATGACGAGGCTTCAATGCTTCGTATCAGCTTTAAGTTATGATATCGATACAATCGCTCGCTCTCAATGGCAAGGCTTCAATGCTTCGTACCAGCTTTAATTTAGGACAACGCTACAATCGTTTACTCCCAATGACGAGGCTTTAATGCTTCGTACCAGCTCTAAGTTAGGATACCGTCACAATCGTTCGCTTTCAATAGCGAGGCTTCCATATTTCGTACCAGCTTTCAGTTAGGAAAACGCTACAATCACTCGCTTTCAACACCGAGGCTTCTATGCTTAGTACCAGCTCTAAAGTAGAATAACGCTACAATCGCTCGCTTTCGATGGCGAGGCTTCAATGCTTCGTACCAGTTCTAAGTTAGGATAACGCTACAATCACTCGTTTTCAATGACAAGGCTTCCACGCTTCGTACCAGCTCTATGTTAGGATAACGCTACAATCGTTCGCTTTCAATGACGAGGCTTTAATGCTTTGTACCAGCTCTAAGTTAGGATAACGCTACAATCACTCGCTTTCAATGGCGAGGCTTCAATGTTTCGTACCAGCTCTAGGTTAAGTTAACGCTACAATCGCTCGCCTTCAATGGCGAGGCTTCAATGATTCGTACCAGCTCTAAGTTAGGATAACGCTTCAATCGCTCACTTTGAATGACGAGGCTTCAATGCTTCGAACAAGCTCTAGGGTATGATAATGATATAATCGCTCGCTTTCAATGGCAAGGCTTCAATGCTTTGTACCAGCACTAATTTAGGATAATGCTACAATCGCTCGCTATGAATTGCGAGGCATCAATGCTTCGTACCAGCTCTAAGTTAGGATAACGCTACAATCGCTCGCTTTCAATAGCGAGGCTTCAATGTTTAGTACCAGATCTAGGGTAGGATAACGTTACACTCGCTCGCTTTCGATGGCGAGGCTTCAATGCTTCGTACCAGCTCTAAGTTAGGATAACACCTCAATCGCTCGCTTTCAATGGCGGTGCTTCAATGCTTCGTACCAGCTCTAAGTTAGGATACCGTCACAATCATTCGCTTTCAATAGCGAGGCTTCAATATTTCGTACCAGCTTTTAGTTAGGATAACGCTACAATCACTCGCTTTCAATGACGAGGCTTCAATGTTTCGTACCAGCTCTAGGTTAAGATAACGCTACAATCGCTCGCTTTCAATAGCGAGGCTTCAATGTTTAGTACCAGATCTAGGGTAGGATAACGTTACACTCGCTCGCTTTCGATGGCGAGGCTTCAATGCTTCGTACCAGCTCTAAGTTAGGATAACACCTCAATCGCTCGCTTTCAATGGCGGTGCTTCAATGCTTCGTACCAGCTCTAAGTTAGGATACCGTCACAATCATTCGCTTTCAATAGCGAGGCTTCAATATTTCGTACCAGCTTTTAGTTAGGATAACGCTACAATCACTCGCTTTCAATGACGAGGCTTCAATGTTTCGTACCAGCTCTAGGTTAAGATAACGCTACAATCGCTCGCTTTCAATAGCGAGGCTTCAATGTTTAGTACCAGATCTAGGGTAGGATAACGTTACACTCGCTCGCTTTCGATGGCGAGGCTTCAATGCTTCGTACCAGCTCTAAGTTAGGATAACACCTCAATCGCTCGCTTTCAATGGCGGTGCTTCAATGCTTCGTACCAGCTCTAAGTTAGGATACCGACACAATCGCTTGCTTTAAATTACGAGACTTCAATGCTTCGTACCAGCTCTAAGTTAGGATAACGCTACAATCGCCCGCTTTCGAAGGCGAGGCTCCAATGCTTTGTACTAGCTGTAAGTTGGAATAACGCTACAATCGCATGCTTGCGATGACGAGGCTTCAATGCTTCGTACCAGCTCTGAGTTAGGATAACGCTACAATCGCTCGCTTTTAATAGCGAGGTTTCAATGCTTTGTACCAGCTCTAAGTTAGGATAACGCAACAATCGCTCGCTCTCAATGGAGTGGCTTTAATGCTTCGTACCATTTCTAAGTTAGGATAACGCTACAATCGCTCGCTTCCAATAGCTAGGCTTCAATGCTTCGTACCAGCTCAAGTAATGGATAACGAAACAATCGCTCGCTCTCAATAACGAGGCTTCAATGCTTTCTACCAGCTCTAGGTTAGGATAAAGCAACAATCGTTCGCTTCCAATGGGGAGGCTTCCATGCTTCGTACCAGCTCCAAGTTAGGATAACGCTACAATCGCTCGCTTTAAATAGCGAGGGTTCAATGCTTTTTACCATCTCTAGGTTAGGATAACGCTACAATCACTCGCTTTCAATGGCGAGGCTTCACTGTTTCGTACCAGCTCTAGGCTAAGATTAGCGCAACAATCGCTCGCTTTCAATGGCGAGGCTTTAATGCTCCGTACCAGCTCTGAGTTAGTATAACGCTACAATCGGTTGACTCCAGTGACGAGGCTTCAATGCTCCGTACCAGGTCTAAGTTAGGATTACTCTACAATAGCTCGTTTGCAAAAACGAGGCTTTAATGACGTACCTGCTCTATGTTAGGATAACGCTACAATCGCTAGCTTTCAATGACAAGGCTTCAATGGTCTGTACCAGCTCTAAATTAGGATAACTCTACAAGCGCTCGCTTTCAATAGCGAGGCTTCAATGCTTCGTGCCAGCTCTTAGTTAAGATAACGTTACAATAGCTCGCTTTCAATGGCGAGGTTTCAATGCTTCGTACCAGCTCTAAGTTAGGATAACGCCACATTAGCTCGTTTGCAATAACGAGGCTCTAATGCTTCGTACCTTCTCTAAGTTAGGATAACGCTACAATCGCTAGCTTTCAATGGCAAGGCTTCAATGCTCTGTACCAGCTCTAAGTTATGGTAACGCTACATTCGCTCGTTCTCAATAGCGAGGCTTCGATGCTTCATACCAGCTCTAAGTTAGGATAACGCTACAATCGCTAGCTTTCAATAGCGAGGTTTCAATTAACGTACCAGCTCTTACTTAGAATAACGATACAATTGTTCGCTTTGAATGACGAGGTTTAAATGCTTCGTAGCAACTCTAAGTTAGGAATACGCTACAATCGCTCGCTTCAATGACGAGGCTTCAATGCTTCGTATCAGCTTTAAGTTATGATAACGATACAATCGCTTTCTCTCAATGGCAAGGCTTCAATGCTTCGTACCAGCTCTAAGTTAGGACAACGCTACAAACGCTCGCTTGCAATTACGAAGCTTCAATGCTTCGTACCAGCTCTAAGTTAGGATAACGCAACAATCGCTCGCTCTCAATGGCGAGGCTACAATGCTTCGTACCAGCTTCAATTTAGGACAACGCTACAATCGTTTACTCCCAACGACGAAGCTTCAATGCTTCGTACCAGCTCTAAGTTAGGATACCGTCACAATCGTTCGCTTTCAATAGCGAGGCTTCCATATTTCGTACCAGCTTTTAGTTAGGATAACGCTACAATCACTCGCTTTCAACACCGA
The DNA here is from genome assembly GCA_016164225.1 of Gammarus roeselii. Lineage (NCBI taxonomy): Eukaryota > Metazoa > Arthropoda > Malacostraca > Amphipoda > Gammaridae > Gammarus > Gammarus roeselii. Next base: position 7,467 of record SDVV010008908.1, read on the forward strand.
GGCTTCTATGCTTAGTACCAGCTCTAAAGTAGAATAACGCTACAATCGCTCGCTTTCGATGGCGAGGCTTCAATGCTTCGTACCAGTTCTAAGTTAGGATAACGCTACAATCACTCGTTTTCAATGACGAGGCTTCCACGCTTCGTACCAGCTCTATGTTAGGATAACGCTACAATCGTTCGCTTTCAATGACGAGGCTTTAATGCTTCGTACCAGCTCTAAGTTAGGATAACGCTACAATCACTCGCTTTCAATGGCGAGGCTTCAATGTTTCGTACCAGCTCTAGGTTAAGTTAACGCTACAATCGCTCGCCTTCAATGACGAGGCTTCAATGATTCGTACCAGCTCTAAGTTAGGATAACGCTACAACAGCTCGTTTGCAATAACAAGGCACAAATGCTTCGTACCTGCTCTAAGTTAGGATAACGCAACTATCGCTCGCTCTCAATGGCGAGGCTCCAATGCTTCGTACCAGCTTCAATTTAGGATAACGCTACAATCGCTTACTCTCAATGACGAGGCTTCAATGCTTCGTACCAGCTCTAAGTTAGGATAACGCTGCAATCGCTCGCTTTCAATAGCGAGGCTTCAATATTTCGTACCAGCTTTTAGTTAAGATAACGCTACAATCACTCGCTTTCAATTGCGAGGCTTCGATGTTTCGTACCAGCTCTAGGTTAAGATAACGCTACAATCGCTCGCCTTCAATGGCGAGGCTTCCATGTTTCGTGCCAGCTCTAAGTTAGGATAACGCTACAATCGCTCGCTTTAAATAGCGAGGCTTCAATGTTCGAACAAACTCTAGGGTATGATAATAATATAATCGCTCGCTTTCAATGGCAAGGCTTCAATGCTTTGTACCAGCTCAAATTTAGGATAATGCTACAATCGCTCTCTATGAATTGCGTGGCTTCAATGCTTCGTACCAGCTCTTGGTTAGGATAACGCCACAATCGCTCGCTTTCAATAGCGAGGCTTCAATGTTTAGTACCAGCTCTAGGGTAGGATAACGTTACACTCGCTCGCTCTCAATGGCGAGGCTTCAATGCTTCGTACCAGCTCCAGGTTAGGATAACGTGACAATCGCTCGCTTTCAATAGCGAGGCTTTAATGCTTCGTACCAGCTATAAGTTAGGATAACGTCTCAATCGCTAGCTTTCAATATCGATGCTTCAATACTTCGTACCAGCTCTAAGTTAGGATACCGACACAATCACTCGCTTTAAATTACGAGACTTCAATGCTTCGTACCAGCTCCAAGTTAGGATAACGCTACAATCGCTCGCTTTCGAAGGCGAGGCTTCAATGCTTTGTACTAGCTCTAAGTTGGAATAACGCTACAATCGCATGCTTGCGATGACGAGGCTTCAATGTTTCGTACCAGCTCTAAGTTAGGATAACGCTTCAATCGCTCACTTTGAATGACGAGGCTTCAATGCTTCGAACAAGCTCTATGGTATGATAATGATATAATCGCTCGCTATGAATTGCGAGGCTTCAATGCTTCGAACCAGCTCTAAGTTAGGATAACGCTACAATCGCTCGCTCTCAATGACGAGGCTTCAATGCTTCGTGCCAGCTCTATGTTATGAAAACGCTACAATCGCTCGGTCTCAATAGCGAGGCTTCAATGCTTCATACCAGCTCTAGGTTAGGATTACGTTACAATCGCTCGCTTTCAATAGCGAGGCTTCACTGTTACGTACCAGCTCTATGTTAAGATAACGCTACAGCAGGTCAATTATAATGACGAGGCTTCAATGCTTCATAACAGCTCTAGGTTAGGATAACGCTACAATCGCTCGCATTCAATGACGAGTCTTCAATGCTCCGTACCAGCTCTAAGTTAGGATAACGCTACATCCGCTCCTTTTCAATTAAGAGACTCAAATGCTTTGTACCAGCTCTAAGTTAGGATAACGCTCCAATCGCTTGCTTTCAATAGCAAGGCTTCAATGCTTCGTACCAGCTTTAAGTTAGGATAACGTTACAATCGCTCGTTTTTAATGGCGAGGTTTCAATGCTTTGTACCAGCTCTAAGTTAGGATAACGCAACAATCGCTCGCTCTCAATGGCGAGGCTTTAATGCTTCGTACCAGTTCTAAGTTAGGATAACGCTACAATCGCTCGCTTTAAATAGCGAGGTTCCAATGCTTTGTACCATCTCTAGGTTAGGATAACGCTACAATCACTCGCTTTCAATGGCAAGGCTTCACTGTTTCGTACCAGCTCTGAGTTAGTATAACGCTACAATCGCTCGACTCCAGTGACGAGGCTTCAATGCTCCGTACCAGGTCTAAGTTAGGAAAACGCTACAATAGCTCGTTTGCAATAACGAGGCTTTAATGCTTCGTACCTGCTCTAAGTTAGGATAACGCTACAATCGCTAGCTTTCAATGGCAAGGCTTCAATGCTCTGTACCGGCTCTAATTTAGGATAACTCTAAAAACGCTCGCTTGTAATAGCGAGGCTTCAATGCTTCGTACCAGCTCTTAGTTAAGATACACTACAATCGCTCGCTTTCAATGACAAGGTTTCAATGCTTCGTACCAGCTATAAGTTAGGATAACGCTACAATAGCTCATTTGCAATAACGAGGCTCTAATGCTTCGTACCTGCTCTAATTTAGGATAACGCTACAATCACTCGCTTTCAACGGCGAGGCTCCAATGTTTCGTACCAGCTCTAGGTTAAGTTAACGCTACAATCGCTCGCCTTCAATGGCGAGGCTTCAATGATTCGTACCAGCTCTAAGTTAGGATAACGCTACAATCGCTCACTTTGAATGACGAGGCTTCAATGCTTCGAACAAGCTCTATGATATGGTAATGAAATAATCGCTCGCTTTCAATGGCAAGGCTTCAATGCTTTGTACCAGCTCTAATTTATGATAATGCTACAATCGCTTGCTATGAATTGCGAGGCTTCAATGCTTCGTACCAGCTCTAAGTTAGCATAACGCTACAATCGCTCGCTTTCACTAGCGAGGCTTCAATGTTTAGTCCCCAGCTCTAGGGTAGGATAACGTTACACTCGCTCGCTCTCAATGACGAGGCTTCAATGCATCGTACCAGCTCCAGGTTAGGATAACGCGACAATCGCTCGCTTTCAATAGCGAGGCTTCAATGCTTCGTACCAGCTATAAGTTAGGATAACGTCACAATCGCTAGCTTTCAATAGCGATGCTTCAATACTTCGTACCAGCTCTAAGTTAGGATACCGACACAATCACTCGCTTCAAATTACGAGACTTCAATGCTTCGTACCAGCTCTGAATTAGGATGACGCTACAATCGCTCGCTCGCGGAGGCGAGGCTTCAATGCTTTGTACCAGCTCTAAGTTGGAATAACGCTACAATCTCTTGCTTGCGATTACGAGGCTTCAATGCTCCGTACCAGCTCTAAGTTAGGATAACGCTACAATCACTCGCTTTCAAGGCGAGGCTTTCATGCTTTGTACCAACTCTATGTTAGGATAACGCTACAATCGCTCGCTCTCAATGACGAGGCTTCAATGTTTCGTACTAGCTCTAAGTTAGGATAACGCATCAATCATTCACTTTCAATGACGAGGCTTCAATTCTTTGTACCAACTCTATGTTAGGATAACGCTACAATCGCTCGCTCTCAATGACGAGGCTTCAATGCTTCGTACCAGCTCTATGTTATGATTACGCTACAATCGCTCGCTCTCAATAGCGAGGCTTCAATGCATCATACCAGCTCTAGGTTAGGATTACGTTACAATCGCTCGCTTTCAATGGCGAGGCTTCACTGTTACGTACCAGCTCTATGTTAAGATAACGCTACAGCAGCTCGATTATAATGACGAGGCTTCAATGCTTCATAACAGCTCTAGGTTAGGATAACGCTACAATCGCTCGCTTTCAATGACGAGTCTTCAATGCTTCCTACCAGCTCTAAGTTAGGATAACGCTACAATCGCTTGTTTTCAATAGCAAGGCTTCAATGCTTCGTACCAGCTCTAAGTTAGGATTGGACCGGTCTTTACGCTCGAATTTTTTAGCATCGCAAGCATTTACGACCGAAACGTTTGGCATAAATTTTTTACGAACGAATGCTTTTTGAACCGATTCTTCGCAGCACCGAAAACTGTTAGAGTCGAAAGGGAATATCGCTGAAATGTTATGCGCTGAATGGTAACAGCCCCGAAAGCTTATATCACCGTATGCATTTAGAACCGAAAGCTAATAGCATCGAATTTTCTGGAGCCGAATTCATGTAGAACCGAATCCTATTACGATGGAATCATTTACGATCGAATTCGCTTACGACAGAACTCACCCAGATATGTTCGAAAGCATTTACAATTGAAGTGATTTCTGCACAAATGCTTCTAGGACCGAATAGCTGTAGCCTCGAAAGTACATTCGCTAGAATTCATAGAGCAAGGAGGAAAATACAATCGAAATATTTATACATGACTGCTAGTAGGAATTTTTTTTTTTTTCAAGAAAGGAATTTCACAAGAAAGCCTTTTGAACAGAACTTCGTTTGCACCGAAAGCATTTACGATCGAAAGCAGTTCGACAACTATAGAGTTGGTGTATTCTGCGATTCAATCGAGTCTGAGCTGGAGCTGCAGCAGTACATTTTCTCGAAACAATGGCCGACCCAGCGACAAAGTCGTTATTAAGGAGTCGTTAAGAATGGCCTCATTTTTTGATTTGCTAGTCAAGTGTAGGTGCATTTGAGATGCACCACTCTTTTAGTCTATATACTCCCCCGAGCTGATGGTAGCTACAGTCTCTTTAGCAAGATTATTTTTATTGTATCATGAAACGCAACATGGGAAGGGCTCTATTGAGTCCCCTCGGGAACATATGGGAGCTAATTGCTCTGCGGAGCTCCTATTTTCAATTGGTTGCTCACCTCGTGGCCTCAACTTTCAAAACTGCCCTGCCAACATCCCAGCAAAGCCAGAGTGCAGAGCAGGAAATTGGCCACCATAACACTAATCTCCAGAACTGCGTAAGCAAGGCAAGTAACGATGCAGAAAAATCGGGTAATTTGTGCTTGTTGAGACACAGCACAAAATATTGAAAAATGACACATTTCCACTTATAATTAAACTTGATTTGCCTAGTCAAAATCTAACCATTCATCATACATCAGCTCAGCGAGAGCTTGCTTAAAGTGAGCGATATCCATCAATTGAACAACAACAGGCGGCAAGCTGTAACATACACCATCACATATCACATTGAAGGGCCTACTTAGAAATCAGGAGAGCAAGGAGGATTCAGCAAATTATCCCTAATCCTCTGATTTACCCTGCAAATTTTTTTTGTATCTTATATGGTGGGCTCTCAGAAGCCAATGCTTAACAGAAAAATATAACTGACTCCTCAAACAACTATCATAGTCCACATCAGAAAATCCATCACTGTTTCTGGTCCATCTTCTCTGAATGAAAATCAAACAGCGCACAGTCCCCACAATTTCTGGTGTTTGAAATGCAGGATAAATAGCAACTCAATGAGTTGAAGAGTGTCTGCAAAATATAAGAGCAGCATAAATTCAAAGGACCTGCAGACAGTTGATCTCAATATACAATTTGCTGGCCCACCTCCCTTTGCAGCCACCACAAAAATATGATACTGGAATCTGCGGCTTGTATCCACACAGACACTCGAGTCTCTATATGCTGTGACAAACTATCTGTCAAATTTGTCATCTTAATTCTTTTGTCTCTGCTGAATTGTCATGAAATGCAAATGGAATCTATTCTGTGTTGACACAATGTCAGATACAAAGTCAGTCATTATTGAGAAGTTTACACAGATTTGTCAAAAGAACTAGGTACCTGGCATTTTTATCTGGTAATGAAGTGTAGCTTTATCCATTCAATATTCACCACTTTTTCAGTTTTCATACTGAACAAATAGTTGATACATGCAGCAGTTGGTAGCTAATTTCTGTGCTAGGTTATCACAAAACCACCTATTGGTCAGCATGCAGCATAAGTCTAATGATTTACTCAGATTTTACAAACAACTTGAAATAGTCTAGACATTTTTCTACACATATTGGTGATTCACACTTGTTGATAGAGATGAGGATGTTTGAGGAATAGTTGCTCCAGACCTTAGAGTTGACTTGGAGATTGCTCTCCTGATACAACACCAGTTTCTTTAATCTATGTTGTGGGGCAGTTGTCGACATTATTTTGACTTCACAACGATGGGGTTGACTGAGGATTTTAAATTTTCTTGATTTGGAAGTAATTTTTGTGCTCTTCATCAGTATGTTGATAGTAAGGAGTAGGTATGTTGAGAAATGCTTAATATAAAATGGTAGCAGTTGTTCATATTTTGTTTGTGTCTTCATTATTAATTTGACTGGAGTGCTATTTTTGCTGTTTGGAAAATTTTGTGTGGGCCATATCAGTGGCTAGCTATAAGTAAGGAAAGGAGTGCTTGATTTGTTTGTTGACACATTGTAATTTAGAATAAAAATTTAGTTGACTGAAATTCTGCACTTGGCTACCAATTTTGAGAAAATTGCACATGGATTACTAATTTTTAGGCCAATTGACATGTTGTATAATTTTGTTGGCCACTTCCGATATTAGAGCCCTACAAAATCCACATTGGCCTCGAACATTATCCAAATGGCTGCTCTTAATTTGTTGTAGAGGTTTGCAAATAATACAATATTGGTTTTCACAAATTGCATGTAAAATATGGGAATAATTCAGATTGATTAAAGTAATTGGATAGATAAACTCTTTTACTGATAATACTTGGTATGTTTGACCTGCTGGTTAGAAACAGTTGCCCTAAAATTTCTTGTACAGTTTCCACACTTATTAGACAAAAATGACCCAAGTTAGCTGGCGGTTAGCCACTGATGCTGCAGACTCTACCCAATCTGCATAAGATATACAAATAAACCATAAATTGAACAAATCTTGTTTCTTTAAATGGTTTTGATCTTAAGATAACTTATCAAGATAGCCTTTGTAAGTTACCTTTGTGGCTTCATGACTGCATATCAAGCCAGAAAGGCTTCGAGTGCCAGGCAGGCAAGAGGCACAAATGCTTCTGCATGGCAAAGCTTAAAAAGCACAGCTAGATGATGGGTAAAACACTGAAAATTTGGGCTTCAAGGCAACTGACAAAATGGCAGTGGAGCATGACCTAACATGAAAAAATATATCACAATGCTAGTCAAATCATAGAAATTAATCAGGAATCAGATCAGCAAAGGCTTGCTTGTATTGAGTGATATGTGATCTGAAACCACTATAATCCCTGCAAGCAAGTCATTACACTCACCATCACATCTCACAAAATCCTAATGCAGACATGAAAGGTGCTAGGAGGAAATGCTAACTTCAAATGACCTACTGTATAGTGCCAACTCTGTGCAGCATTTACATATATATACACGTATAGCAGTAAGCAAATTCTCCAATTTATGTTGCAAAATTTTCCAGTAGCTATTATATCAGGTCTGCTCACGAAAATCGACCTGCCACAGAAAACCATATCCAGGCTCCTCAAATTCCTACTAAAGTCCATATCAGAATGTTCAGTTTTTTGGGTCCATATTCTCTGTATAGATATAAGCAGCCTGGAATTCCCACTATATTTGATCTTCTAAACATGGTCTAACTACATTCTCCTGTTGTGTTGGAGTATATCTTCAGTGGGGAGAGGCTGGAGGGGGTGGCTGTGGGGAAGAGACGTATTTGGCACAAGGGGAATTATGGCAGAATTTCAGAGGCTCTGTCCCAGATTGACTGGGGGCTAGAATTTACCTTTTCTTCGGTGTGTGAAATTTTTTCCTTTCTTCAGTCTGTCTCGTTGTCCCTCATTGATAAGTTCATACCTCTCATGCCCGTTCGTTCTGGCCCCCATGGGCGACGATAACGCCCCCTGCTCTTGCTCGAGAGAGATCAGAGGCATGTCTTGCATACAATCGTGTCAGAGGGGCAGATTGTCGCAACTCAGCCAGTGCTCTTGAAAGATTACACATATTTAGTGAGCTGAATAGGCACTATATAAACTTTTCCATTGACTCCAGGAAGAATTACGAGTCTAATTTACTTAACAGGCCTGATAACCGTAAGCTGTTTCATGCTTAAGTGAGAAATAAAAAGATTAGTCGTCCAGCTGTGGGCCCTCTCCGCTTGCCGACGGGTGAGATAGTGCAGGATCCTGGTAGGATGTGCGAAGTCTTTGCTGCTGCTTTTTCGGGAGTCTTTGTTAGTGCAGCTCCAACCCATCCAGCCCCTTTCCAGTTCTTTGCGGGTAGTTTGGCGGATGTTGACTTTCCTAGGTTGGAGGTCCAGCGTGTCCTTTCCGCTCTTGATCCCAGTTCCAGTGTAGGTTCAGATGGCCTCCATCCACATCTGCTAAGGAACTGTGCTGTTGAGCTCTCCCTCCCTCTTTGTTTGATTTTTCAAAAGTCATTGAGGACGGGAATGGTTCCTGAAGCCTGGAGCTGATCGTTGGTTGTACCAATATTCAAGGCCAAGTCCCACACTGATCCTCTGAATTACTAGCCTGTGAGCTTGACATCAGTTTGCTGTAAATCAATGGAGAGAATGGTTGTACCAAGGTTGACTGAGTATCTTGAGAGCAATAATATTTTATCACCTCATCAGTATGGTTTTCGGAGAGGCTATAGCACTGAGGACCAATTGCTGTTGACCTATGATGATGTTGGAAGGTGGATTGATGAGGGATGTATTGTGGATGTTGTGATGCTGGATTTCTCGAAGGCATTTGATGTGGTGAGTCATGCTGTGCTCCCGTTAAATTGGAATCCTTAGGCGTTTGTAATTTTTTGCTAGCCTGGATCTCTGCATTCCTCTCTGGCAGAGTGATGAGCGTTTGGGTGAATGGCAGCGTGAGCAGCCCAGTTGCTGTGACGAGTGGTATGCCTCAGGGCTCTGTCCTTGGGCCGCTGTTGTTCCTGATTTATATTAATCACATCTCTAGTGGCCTCTCATGCAAGTTCAAGGCATTTGCTGATGACTACAAGTTGTTCTTGAGATACTCGCCCAAGGACACTGAGTCTGCCGCTCAAGGTCTGTCCAGAGGAGATGGACTAAAAATATTAATGGACTTTCTAGCATGGACTACGGTGATCGTTTGAGGAGCCTGGATTTGTTTTCATTCAAGGGTCGGCTTCTTAGAGCAGACCTGATCAAACATTGGAAAATTTTGCATGGAAACTCAGAGGATTTGCTAACGATGTTTTCTTTGGCTCCGAGAGTTGGTACTAGAGGTCATGGGCTGACGCTGGCGTTTCCTCATCCCTCATCTGATGTCTGCAGTAGGTCCTTCAGTGTGAGATGAGTTGGTGTGTGGAATGGCTTGCCTGCTGACATAGTGCAGTTGACAGATATCACTCGCTATAAGCAAGCCCTTGCTGATCTTATGTACGAGGAATTTTTAGATTTTGACTAGGCTGATGAAGTTTAATTTATTTCTAGGGATGCGTGTGTAAGCATGTATGTATTTTTTTTTGTCTA
>SDVV010008909.1:0-16974 GCA_016164225.1 Gammarus roeselii
AAACACCTAACACAACTAAAACATCTAAAACAACTAGAACAACTAAAACAACTATAACAACTGAATCAACTAAAACCACTAAAACAACTAGAACAACTAAAACAACTATAACAACCATAACAACTAAACACCTATAACAACTTAAACACCTAAAACAATTAAAACAACTATAACAACTGAAACAACTAAAACAACTAGAACACATATAACAACCAAAACAACTAAACTACCTAAAACACATAAACCACTTACAACAACTATAACACCTAAAACAACTGAAAACAACTAAAACAACTAGAACAACTATAACAACTAAAACAACTAAAACAACTTGATCAACTAAACAACTAAAACAACTAAAACAACTAAAACAATTAAAACACATAAAACAACTAAACACCTAAAACAACTGAAACAACTATAACACATAGAGCAACTAAAACAGTTATTACAACTGAAACAACTAAAACTACTTAAACAACTATAACAACTAAAACAACTGAAACAACTAAAGCAACTAAAACACCTAAACCAACTAAAGCAACAGAACAACTAAAACAACTAAAACAACTGAACCACTGAAATAAATAACGCAACTAAAACAACTAAAATAACTGAAACAACTACGACAACTTGAACACCGAAAACAACTATGAACAAATAAAACAACTAAAACAACTATAAAAACTAAAATAACTATAACAACTGTAACACCTTAAACAACAAAAATCTCTAGAACAACAATAACACCTACACAACTATAACATATAGAACAACTAAAACAACTAAAACAGCTAAAACACCCAATAACAACTGAAACAACTAAACACCTAAAACACCTAAACACCAACAACAACTAAAACACCTAAACAACTTAAAATAACTAAAATATTTATAACAACTAAAACATCTTAAACAACTAAAACAACTAAAACACCTAAACAACTGAAACAACTATAACACCTAAAATATTTATAACACCTGAAACAACTCTAACACCTAAAGCAAATAAACACCTAGAACAACTATAACATCTAAAACACCTAAAACAACTAGAACACCTAGAAGAATTAAAACACCTAAAACAACTTGAACACCTAGATAAACTAAACACCTAAAACAACTAAAACACCTAAAACAACTAATACACCCAAACAACTATAACACCTAAACCACCTAAAACACCTAAAACACCTTAAACACCTAAACAACTATAACACATAGAACAACTAAAACAACTTGAACAACTAAAACAACTAAACAAATGAAAAAACTAAACAACTTAAAATAACTAGAACAACTAAAACAACTAAAACAACTAGAACAACTAAAATACTTGAACAAATAAAACAACTATAACACCTTAAACACCTAAACATTTACAACAACTAAAACTCCTAAAACAACTAAAAAATAACTAGAACAAAAAACTATTTTAACAACTAAAATAACTAGAACAAAAAACTATTTTAACAACTAAAACAACTAAAACAACTAAAACAACTAATAAACAACTAAAACAACTGAAACAACTATAACAACAATAACACATATAACAACTAAACACTTATAACAACTGAAACAACTTAACCACTAAAAAAACTAAAACAGTCATAACAACTATAACAACTAAAAAAACTAAAACAACTTAAACAACTATAACAACTGAAACAACTAAAACAACTAAAGCAACTAAAGCACCAAAACCAACCAAAACAACTGAACAACAAAAACAACTAAACAACTAAAACAACTAAAACAACTAAAACAAATAAAACAGATCAAACAATTAAAACAAATGAAACAACTGAAACAACTAAAACAACTAGAACACCTAAAACAACTAAAAACAAATAAAACAACTAGAACAACTATAACAACTAAAACAACTGAAACAACTGAAACATCTTAAACAACTAAAACACATAAAAAAATAAAAACACATAAAACAACTGAAACAACTTGAACAACTAGAACACCTAAAACAACTAAAACACCTACAAACAACTAAAACAACGAAACAACAACAACTTAAATACATAGAACAACTAAAACACATATAACAACTTAAACAACTAAAACAATTACAACAACTAACACAACTACACCAACTAAAACAACTAAAACACCTACAACAACTAGAACACCTAGAACAACTTAAACACCTAAAACAACTAAAACACATAAAACAACTAAAACATCTGAAACAACTAAAACACCTAGCACAACTATAACAACTAGAACACCTAAAACACCTAAAACACATAGAACAACTACAACACCTATAACAACTAGAACAACTGTAACAACTTAAACACATAAACACCTTAAACACCTAAAACAAGTTGAACACATAAAACAACATAAACAACCGGAACAACTTAAACAACTAAATCACTGAAACAACTATAACAACTAAAACACCTATAACAACTTCAACACCTGGAACAACTAAAACACCTGAAACAACTACAACACCTACAACAACTATAACACCTGGAACCTCAGCATAGCCTAAAACACCTATAACAACTAGAACAACTAAAACAACTAAAACAACCAAAACAACTAAACAACGAAAACACCTAAAACAACTAAAACACCAATAACAACTGAAACAACTAAAACAACTTAAACAACTATAACATCTAAATCCCCCAAAACAACTATAACAACTAAACAACTATAATAACTATAACAACCTAAACATCTATAACAACTAAAACAACTGAAACACCTGAATCAACTAGAACAACTAAAACAACTAAAGCAACATAAACATTTAAACAACTATAACAACTAAAACCACTATAAAAACTAAAACACCTAAACCAACTAAAACAACAGAATTAACTAAAACAACTAGAACAACTTGAACAACTAAAACACCTGGAACACCTTAAACACCTAAAACAACTATAACACCCAAAACAACTAAGACATTTAAACACCTAGAACAACTAAAAAACCTAAAAAAAACTTGAACACCTAGAGCAACTAAAACACCTAACACAACTAAAACATCTAAAACAACTAGAACAACTAAAACAACTATAACAACTGAATCAACTAAAACCACTAAAACAACTAGAACAACTAAAACAACTATAACAACCATAACAACTAAACACCTATAACAACTGAAACACCTAAAACAACTAAAACAACTATAACAACTGAAACAACTAAAACAACTAGAACACATATAACAACCAAAACAACTAAACTACCTAAAACACCTAAACCACTTACAACAACTATAACACCTAAAACAACTGCAAACAACTAAAACAACTAGAACAACTATTACAACTAAAATAACTAAAACAACTTGATCAACTAAAACAACTAAAACAACTAAAACAACTAAAACAATTAAAACACATAAAACAACTAAACCACTATAACACCTAAAGCAACTAAAACAACTATAATAACTAAAATAACTACACCAACTAAAACAACTGAATCAACTACAACAACTAAAACACCTAATACACCTTAAACACCTACAACAACTAGAACACCTAAAACCATTACGAACAACTAAAACAACTGAAACAACTAAAACAACTTAAACAGTTAAAACAACTAAAACAACTAAACAACTACAACAACTATAACAACTAAAACAACTAAAACAACTAAAACAACTAAAACAACTAAAACAACTATAACCACTAAAACAACTAAACACCTAAAGCACCTACAACAACTAGAGCACCTAAAACAACATAAACTAACTAAAACAACTAAACAATTATAACAACTAGAACAACTAAAACCACTGAAACAACTAAAAACAACTAGAACAACTTAAACAACTAAATCAACTATAACACATAAAACAACTAAACACCTATAAAAACTAGAACAACTCAAACAACTAAAACAACTATAGCAACCAAAACGGTTAAATCAACGAGAAACAACTCAAAACAACCAAAACAACTTGAACAACTATAACAACTAAAACAACTAAAACAACTATAGCAACTAAAACACCTAAACCAACTAAAACAACGAAACAACTATAACAACTAAAACAACTAAAATAACTGAAACAACTATAACAAATAAAACAACTAAAACAACTGAAACAAATGAAACAACTTGAACAACTAGAACACCAAAAAAAAACTATCAACAAATATAACAACTAAAACCACTATAACTAAAACAACTATAACAACTAAACAACTCTAACAACTATAACACCTATAACAACTAAAACAACTATAACAACTAAACAACTATAACAACTAAAACAACTATAACAACTAGAACACCTAAAACAATCTAAACAACTAAAACACCTTAAACACCTATAACACCTACAACAACTATAGCACCCACAACAACTTTAAACAACTAAAACAACTCAAACAACTAAACAACTATACCACCTAAAACAACTAAAACACCTGAATCACCAGTAACACCTAAACCAATTAGAACACCTAGAACAAATAAAACACCTAGAAAACCTAGAACAACTATAACACCTAGAACAACTAGAACACCTAAAACAACTTAAACACCCAAAACAACTAAAACACCTAAACAACTTAAACACCTGGAACACCTAAAACACCTAAAACAACTGATACACCTATAACAACTAATACACCTAAAACAACTATAACACCTAAACCACATAAAATACCTATAACACCTAAAACACCTAAAAAAACCTATAACACCTAAAACGACAATAACACCTTGAACAACTATAACACCCAAAACAAATAAAAAACTATAACAACTAAAACAACTAGAACATCTAAACAACTAAAACACCTAAAACCACTTTAACAACTAAATAACTAAAACACCTAACACAACTAAAACAACTAAAACAACAAAAATAACTAAACAACTATAACATCTAAAACAACTGAAACCACAAATACAACTAAAACAACTAAAACAACAATAACATATAAAACCACTATGACAACTAAAACAACTGAAACAACTAAAACAACTAAAACAACTGCAACAAAAATAACAACTAAAACAACTGAAACAATTAGAACAACTAGAACACCTAGAACAACTATAAACAAATAAAACAACTCAAACAACTAGAACAACTAAAACAACTACAACAACTAAAACACATTAAACAACTAAAAAAACTAAAACCACTGCAGCACCAAACACAACTAAACCAATCAAAACAACTATAACAACTATAACAACTGAAACAACTATAACAACTAAACAACTATAACACCTAAAACAACTAAAACACCTAAAACACCTGTAACACATAAAAAACAAAACACCTCGAATAACTACAACAACGAGAACAACTAAAACAACTAAAACAACTATAACAACTAAAACAACTAAAACAACTAAAACAACTAAAACAACTAAAACAACTAAAATAACTAAAACAACTATAACAACTAAAACAACTAAAACACCTAAAAAACAACTACAACAACTATAACAACTATAACAACTAAAACACCTAAATCAACGAAAAAACTATAACACCTAAAATAACTAGAACACCTAAAACAACTATAACAACTACACCAACTGGAACACCAAAAACAACTAAAACACCAGAAACAATATGACACCTTAAACAACTAAACAACTAAAACAAATAAAACAACTCAAACAACTGAAACAACTGAAACAAATAAAACAAATAAAACACCTAAAACAACTTAAACACCTAAAAACAACTAAAACACATAGAACAACTAAACACCTGCAACAACTAAAACACCTAGAACAACTAAAACCACTAAAACTCCTAAACACCCAAAACAGCTAAAACAACTAGAACACGAAGAACAACTAAAACAACTAAAACAACTAAACAAATAAACAACTGAAACAAACTAAAACAACAAGAACACATTAAACAACTAAAACACCTAAAACAACTAAACACCTGAAATAACTAAAACACTTACAACAACTAAAACACCTGAAACCACTGAAAACCTAAACACCTATAACAACTAAAACAATTAAAACACCTAAAACACATACAACAACTAAATGCCTAAAACAACTGAAAATAACTAACAACTAAAACAACTAAAACAACTATAACAACTAGAACAACTAAAAGAACTAAAACAACTAAAGAACAACTAAAACAACTATAACACATAGAGCAACTAAAACAGTTATAACAACTATAACAACTAAAACAACTTAAACACCTATAACAACTAGAACAACTGAAACAACTAAAGCAACTATAACACCTAAACCAACTAAAGCAACTGAACAACTAAAACAACTAAAACCACTAAAACAACTAAAACAACTAAAATAAATAACACAACTAAAACAACTAAAACAACTTAAACAACTGAAACAACTAGAACAACTTGAACACCTAAAACAACTATGAACAAATAAACCAACTAAACCAACTATACAAACTAAAATAACTAGAACAACTATAACACCTTAAACAACTAAAACACCTAGAACAACTATAACACCTAAACAACTATAACATATAGAACAACTAAAACACATTAAACAACTAAGACACCTAAACAACTTGAACACCTATAACAACTATAACACCTAAAACAACTGAAACACCTAAAACAAATAAGATACCTATAACAACTAAAACAACTAAAACAACTTGAACAACTATAACAACTAAAATACCTAAAACAACTATAACAACTAAACAACTATAACAACTAAAACAACTTAAACAACTATAACAACTAAATCAACCACAACAACTAGAACACCTATGAAGACTTAAACACATAAAACAACTAAAGCAACTAAAACAAATAAACACCTAGAACGAATAAAACAACTATAACAACTAAAACAACTAAAACACCTGAATCAACTAGAACACCTATAACAACTAGAACAACTTAAACAACTATAACAACTATAAGAACTAAAACAACTACAATAACTGAAACACCTAAACCAACTGAACAACTAAAAACAACTAAAACACCCAAAACAACTAAAACATTTAAACACCTAGAAGAACTAAAACACCTATAACAACTAAATCAACTAAAACAACTAATACAACTATAACACCTAGAACAACTAGCAACTAAAACACCTAACACAACTAAAACATCTAGAACAACTATAACAACTGAAACAACTATAACAACTAAATCAATTAAAACCACTAAAACAACTAGAACAACTAAAACAACTATAACAACCATAACAACTAAACACCTATAACAACTGAAACACCTAAAACGACTAAAACAACTATAACAACTGAAACAACTATAACAACTAGAACACATATAACAACCAAAACAACTAAAACACTTAAAACACCTAAACTACCTAAAACAACTATAACACCTAAAACAACTGAAAACAACTATAACAACTAAACAACTATAATAACTAGAACAACTAAAACAACTAAAACAACTAAAACAACTGAACACATAAAACAACTAACACCTAAAACAACTATAACAACTAAAACTAAACAACAAAAACAACTATAACACCTATAACGCCTAAGACAACTATAACAACTAGAACAACTAAAACACATAAAAAACAACTACATCAACGATAACAACTAGAACAACTAAAACACCTAAATCAACTAAAAAAACTATAACACCTAAAATAACTAGAACACCTAAAACAACTATAACACCTACACCAACTGAAACACCTAGAACAACTAAAACACCAGAAACAATAAAACACCTTAAACAACTAAACAACTAAACAACTTAAACAACTGAAACAACTGAAACAAATAAAACATCTAAAACACCTATAACAACTATAACACCTAAAACACCTAGAACAACTGAAACACCTAGAACAACTAGAACACCTACAACAACTTAAACACCCAAAACAACTAAAACACCTATAACACCTAAACGACCTACAACAACTAAAACACCCAAAACAACTGAAAACATTTAAAACAACTAGAACAACTATAACAACTAAAACAACTAAAATAACTAGAACAACTAAAACACCTAGAACAACTAAAACAACTAAAACTCCTGAACACCAAAAACACCTATAACATCTAGAACACGAAGAACAACTAAAACAACTAAATTAACTAAACAATTAAACAACTGAAACAACTAAAACAACCGGAACACCTAAAACAACTAAAACACCTGAAACAACTAAACACCTGAAACAACTAAACACTTACAACAACTAAAACACCTGAAACCACTGAAAACCTAAACACCTATAACAACTAAAACAACTAAAACACCTAAACCAACTAAAGCAACAGAACAACTGAAACAACTAAAACAACTAAAACCACAGAAATAAATAACACAACTAAAACAACTAAAACAACTAAAACAACTACAACACCTTTAACACCTAAAATAACTATAACAACTAGAACAACTAAACACTTAAAAAACAACTAAACAACTATAACAACTATAACAACTAAAACACCTATAACAACTAAAACACCTAGAAAACAATTAAACACATTAAACAACTGAACAACTAAAACAACTAAAACAACTAAAACGACTGAAACGAATAAAACAACTGAAACACATAAAACAATCAAAACGCCTAAAACACCTATAACAACTAAAACACCTATAACAACTATAACACCAAAACAACTCTAACAACTTAGACAAATTTAAAAACTAAAACAACTAAACAACTATAACACCTAAAGCAACTAAAAAACTAAAACAACTAAAATAACTAAACCAACTACAACAACTAAACAACTAAAACACCTAGAACACCTATTAACACCGACAACAACTGTAACACCTATAACAACTAAGAACAACTAAACAACTAAAAGAACTATAACAACTAAAACAGTTACAACAACTAACACATCTATAACAACTAAAACACCTAAAACACCTACAACTACTAAAAACACCTAAAACAACTACGAACAACTATAACAACAAAAACAACTAAAACAACCAGAACAGTTAAGACAACTGAAACAACTATAACATCTAAACAACTAAAACAATTAAAACAACTAAAACTAACTAAACAACTAGAACAACTATAACAACTAGAACAATTATAACAACTAAAACAACTAAAAACAACTAAAACAACTTAAACAACTAAAATTACTATATCACATAAAACAACAAAACACTTGTAACAACTAAAACAACTAAAACCACTAAAAAAACTATAACAACTTATACAACTTAAACAACTAAAACAACTTAAACAACTATAACAACTGAAATAACTAAAACAACTAAAGCAACTAAATCACCTAAACCAACCAAAACAACTAAACAACTAAAACAACTAAAACAACTAAACAACTAAAACAAATAAAACAACTAAAACGACTTAAAAATCTTAAACAACTAAAACACCTAAAACAACTAGAACACCTAGAACAACTAAAAACACCTAAAACAACTATAACACATAAAAAAACTATAACATCTTAAACAACTAAAACACCCAAACAACTTAAACACCTATAACAACTAAAATACCTAAAACAACCTAAAGAACTAAAACAACTACAACACCTAACCTAACTATACCAACTAAAACAACTAAAACACCTACAACAACTAGAACACCTATAACACCTAAAATAACTATAACAACTAGAACAACTAAACACTTAAAAAACAACTAAACAACTATAACAATTATAACAACTAAAACACCTATAACAACTAAGCACCTAAAAACAATTAAACACCTTAAACAACTGAACAACTATAACAACTAAAACAACTAAAACGACTGAAACGAATAAAACAACTGAAACACATAGAACAATCAAAACACCTAAAACACCTATAACAACTAAAACACCTATAACAACTAGAACACCAAAACAACTCTAACAAATTAGACAAATTTAAAAACTAAAACAACTAAAACAACTTAAACAACTATAACACCTAAAGCAACTAAAAAACTAAACAACTAAAATAACTAAACCAACTACAACAACTAAAACAACTAAAACACCTAAAACACCTATTAACACCGACAACAACTGGAACACCTATAACAACTACGAACAACTAAACAACTAAAAGAACTATAACAACTAAAACAGTTAAAACAACTAAAACGTCTATAACAACTAAAACAACTAAAACAACTAAAACAGTTAAAACAACTAAAACGACTATAATAAACTAAAACAACTACAACAACTAAACACCATAACAACTATAACAACTAAAACAACTAAAACAACTAAAACAACTCAAACAACTAAAACAACTAACAACTAAATCAACTAAAACAACTAAAACACCTATAACACCTATAACACCTACAACACCTACAACTACTAAAAACACCTAAAACAACTACGAACAACTATAACAACAAAAACAACTAAAACAACTAGAACAGTTAAGACAACTGAAACAACTATAACATCTAAACAACTAAAACAATTAAAACAACTAAAAAAACTAAAACAACTAGAACAACTAAAACAACTAGAACACCCAAAACAACTAAAACACCCATAACAACTAAACAACTAAAACAACTAATACAACTAAAACAACTAAAATCACAATAACAACTAAACAACTAACAACTAAATCAACTAGAACACCTTAAATACTTCAAACAGTTAGAATACCTAAAACACCTAAACGCCTACATCAACTAAACACCTAAAACAACTAAAACTAACTAAAACAACTATAACAACTATAACAACTAGAACAATTATAACAACTAAAACAACTGAAAACAACTAAAACAACTTAAACAACTAAAATTACTATATCACATAAAACAACTAAACACTTGTAACAACTAAAACAACTAAAACCACTAAAAAAACTATAACAACTTAAACAACTAAAACAACTAAAACAACTTGAACAACTATAACAACTGAAATAACTAAAACAACTAAAGAAACTAAATCACCTAAACCAACCAACACAACTAAACAACTAAAACAACTAAAACAACTAAACAACTAAAACAACTAAAACAACTAAAACGACTTAAACATCTTAAACAACTAAAACACCTGGAACAACTAGAACACCTAGAACAACTAAAAACACCTAAAACAACTATAACACATAGAGCAACTAAAACATCTTAAACAACTAAAACACCCAAACAACTTAAACACCTATAACAACTAAAATACCTAAAACAACCTAAACAACTAAAACAACTACAACTCCTAACCTAACTATACCAACTAAAACAACTAAAACCCATACAACAACTAGAACACCTAAAACAACTACAACACAAAAAAACAACTAAAACAACCAAAACAACTAAAACAACTATAACACCTAGAGCAACTAAAAAACTAAAACAACTAAAATAACTAAACCAACTACAACAACTAAAACAACTAAATCAACTAAAACAACTATAACACCTAAAACCCCTATTAACACCGACAACAACTGAAACACCTATAACAACTAAAAACAACTAAACAACTAAAAGAACTATAACAACTAAAACAGTTAAAACAACTAAAACATCTATAACAACTAAAACAACTAAAACAACTAAAACAGTTAAAACAACTAAAACAACTAGAAACAACTAAAACACCTACAACAACTAAACATCATAAACAACTATAACAGCTAAAACAACTAAAACAACTAAAACAACTAAAACAACTAAAACAACTAACAACTAAATCAACTAAAACAACTAAAACACCTATAACAACTAGAACACCAAAACAACTCTAACAACTTGGACAAATTTAAAAACTAAAAAAACTAAAACAACTTAAACAACTATAACACCTAAAGCAACTAAAAAACTAAAACAACTAAAATAACTAAACCAACTACAACAACTAAACAACTAAAACACCTAGAACACCTATTAACACCGACAACAACTGAAACACCTATAACAACTAAGAACAACTAAACAACTAAAAGAACTATAACAACTAAAACAGTTAAAACAACTACAACATCTATAACAACTAAAACACCTAAAACACCTACAACTACTAAAAACACCTAAAACAACTACGAAAAACTATAACAACAAAAACAACTAAAACAACTATAACAGTTAAGACAACTGAAACAACTATAACATCTTAAACAACTAAAACAATTAAAACAACTAAAACAACTAAAACAACTAGAACTACTAAAACAACTATAACACCCAAAACAACTAGAACACCTATAACAACTAAACAACTTAAACAACTAATACAACTAAAACAACTAAAATCACAAAAACAACTTAACAACTAACAACTAAAACAACTAGAACACTTAAAACAACTAAAACACCTATAACATCTACAACAAATAAAACAACTAAAACAAATAGAACACCTAAAATACTTCAAACAGTTAGAATACCTAAAACACCTAAACGCCTACAACAACTAAAACACCTAAAACAACTAAAACTAACTGACCAACTAGAACAACTATAACAACTAGAACAATTATAACAACTAAAACAACTAAAACAACTAAAACAAGTAAAACAACTAAAACAACTAAAACAACTAACAACTAAATCAACTAAAACAACTAAAACACCTAGAACACCTATAACACCTAAAACACCTACAACTACTAAAAACACCTAAAACAACTACGAACAACTATAACAACAAAAACAACTGAAACAACTAGAACAGTTAGGACAACTGAAACAACTATAACATCTAAAACAACTAAAACAACTAAAACAACTAAAACAACTATAACAACTAGAACAACTAAAACAACTATAACACCCAAAACAACTAAAACACCTAAAACAACTAAACAACTAAAACAACTAATACAACTAAAACAACTAAAATCACAAAAACAACTAAACAACTAACAACTAAAACAACTAGAACACTTAAAACAACTAAAACATCTATAACATCTAACACGAATAAAACAACTAAAACAAATAGAACACCTAAAATACTTCAAACAGTTAGAATACCTAAAACACCTAAACGCCTACAACAACTAAAACACCTAAAACAACTGAAACTAACTAAAACAACTAGAACAACTATAACAACTAGAACAATTATAACAACTAAAACAACTAAAAACAACTAAAAACAACTTAAACAACTAAAATTACTATATCACATAAAACAACTAAACACTTGTAACAACTAAAACAACTATAACCACTAAAAAAACTATAACAACTTAAACAACTATAACAACTAAAACAACCTAAACAACTATAACAACTGAAATAACTAAAACAACTAAAGCAACTAAATCACTTAAACCAACCAAAACAACTGAACAACTAAAACAACTAAAACAACTAAACAACTAAATCAAATAAATAACTAAAACGACTTAAACATCTTCAACAACTAAACACCTAGAACAACTAGAACACCTAGAACAACTAAAAACACATAAAACAACTATAACACATAAAACAACTGAAACACCTTAAACAACTAAACACCCAAACAACTTAAACACCTATAGCAACTAAAATACCTAAATCAACCTAAACAACTACAACAACTACAACACCTAACCTAACAATACCAACTAAAACTACTAAACACCAACAACAACTAGAACACCTAAAACAATTACATCACAAAAAACAACTTATACACCTGAAACAACTAAAACACCTAGAACAACTAAACAACTAGAACACCTAAAACACCTATAACACCTAAAAAAACTACAACACCTAGAACAACTAGGAAAACTGAAACAACTTAAACACCTACAACACCTTAAACACCTAAAACAACTAGAACACATAGAACAACGAAAACAACTAAAACAACTTAAACAACTATAACAACTAAATCAACTACAACAACTAGAACACCTTAAAAGACTTAAACACCTAAAACAACTAAAGCAACTAGAACAACTAAACACCTAAAACAAATAAAACAACTATAACAACTAAAACAACTATAACAACTAAAACACCTGAATCAACTAGAACACCTAAAACAACTAGAACAACTTAAACAACTATAACAACTATAAGAACTAAAACAACTACAGCAACTGAAACACCTAAACCAACTAAACAACTAAAGCAACTAAAACAACTAAAACAACTAAAACAACTTGAACAACTATAACACCTAAAACACATAGAACAACTATAACGCCCAAAACAACTAAAAAATTTAAACACCTAGAACAACTAAACACCTATAACAACTAAAACAACTAAAACAACTAATACAACTATAACACCTAAAACAACTTAAACACCTAAAGCATCTAAAACACCTACAACAACTTAAACACCTGAAACAACTACAACACCTAAAACAACTAGAACACCCAAAACAACTAAATAACCTAAACAACTTAAACACCTAAACACCTAAAACACCTAAAACAACTAGAACACCTTAAACAACTAAAACACCCATAACAACTTTAACACCTAAAACCACTATAACAACTATAACAACTGAAACAACTATAACAACAATAACACCTAGAACAACTATAACACCTAAAACAACTATAACACCTAAGACACCTATAACACCTGAAACAAATAAAACACCTATAACAATTAGAACAACTAAAACAATTAAACAACTAGAACAACTATAACACCTGAAACAACTAAAACACCTATAACAACTAAAACAACTATAACAACTAAAACAACTATAACAACTAAAACACCAATAACAACCAAACAACTAAACACCTTAAACATCTATAACACCTACAACAACTATAACACCAAAACAAATATAAACAACTAAAACAACTATAACAACTAAAACCACTAGAACAACTATAACAACTATATCAACTAAAACAACTGAAACAACTAAAACAACTAAAACACATAAACCAACTAAACACCTAAAACAACTAAAACAACTAAAACAACTACAACAACTACAACACCTAAAACAAATATTACAACTAAAACAATTAAAACACCTAAAAACACTAAAACAACTATAACAACTATAACAACTAAAACAACTAAAGCAACTAAACAACTAAAACAACTAAAACAACTAAAACAACTTAAACAACTAAACAACTAAAACACCTATAATACCTATAACAACTAAAACAACTAAAACACATAGAAAACAACTAAAACAACTATAACAACTAAAAAACAACTAAACACCTGAAACAACTAAAAAAAACATAACACCTAAAGTAACTAAAACAACTAAAACAACTATAACACCTAAGACAACTAGAACACCTAGAACAACTAGAACACCGAAAAAAATTAAACATCTTGAACAACTTAACAACTAAACAACTAAAACAACTAAAACAACTAAACAAATAAAATAAATAAAAGAAGTAAAACACCTGAAACAACTATAACACCTAAAACAACTAAAACATATATAACACCAACAACAACTAGAACACCTATAACAAATTAAACACTTAGAACAACTAAAAAACCTAAAACAACTAGAACGCCTGAAAAAACTAAAACACCTAGAACAACTAAAACAACTAAAACAACTAAAACACCTAAAACACCTTAAACACCTAAAACAACTATAACACATAGAACAACTAAAACCACCAAACAACTGAAACAACTAAACAACTGAAACAACCAAACATTCAAAACACCTAAAACGACTACAACACCTAAAACAACTAAAACACCTGAAACAACTAAAACACCTACAACAACTAAGACACCTGAAACCACTGAAACACCTAGAACACCTATAACAAATAAAACAACTAAAACAGCTAAAGCACCAAATAACAACTTAAACAACTACAACACCTAGAACACCTAAAACACATACAACAACTGAAACACCTAA
The DNA here is from genome assembly GCA_016164225.1 of Gammarus roeselii. Classification (NCBI taxonomy): domain Eukaryota; kingdom Metazoa; phylum Arthropoda; class Malacostraca; order Amphipoda; family Gammaridae; genus Gammarus; species Gammarus roeselii. The sequence continues at coordinate 15,794 of SDVV010008909.1, forward strand.
AACAACTTGAAATAACTATAAAAACTAAAACAACTATAACAACTATAACAATTAGAACAACTGGAACAACTAAAACAACTAAAACAACTAAAATACAACTTAAACAACTAGAACAACCAAAACAACTATAAAATATAAAACAACTAAACACTTATAACAACTAGAACAACTAAAACAGCTAAAACAACTATAACATATATAACGACATAAACACTTATAACAATTAGAACAACTAAAACAACTAAAACAACTATAACAACTAAAACAACTACAACAACTGCAACAAATTAAACAACTAAAACAATCGAAACAACTAGAACAAATAGAACACCTAGAACAACTATAAACAAACAAAACGAGTAAAACAACTATATCAACTAAAACAACTACAACAACTAAAACACCTTAAAAAACTTAAACACCTAGAACAACTAAACAACCTAAAACAACTATAACACATAGAACAACTAAAACACCTAAACAACTAAAACACCTAAACAATTTAAACAACTAAAACAACCAGAACACCTATATCAACTTAAACACCTAAACCACTAAAACACCTTGAACAACTGTATCACCTTAAACACATAAAACCACTATAACAACTACAACACCTAGAAACAATTAAAACACCTTTAACAACTAAATCACATGCAATAACTTGAACAAGTAAAACAACTAAAACAACTAAAACACATATAACAACTTAAATACCTAAAACAATTTAAACAACTAAAACCACTGCAAAACCTAACACAACTAAACCAACTAAAACAACTAGAACAACTATAACAAATAAAACAACTGTAACAACTGAACAACTATAACACCTAAAACAACTAAAACACCTTAAACACCTGTAACACCTAAAACAACTAAAACACCTAGAACAACTACAACAACTACAACAACGAAAACTACTAAACCAACATAAACAACTAAACAACTAAAACACCTAAAACAACTGAAACAACTATAACACACACCTAGAACAACTACAACAACTAAAACAACTAAACCAACTTAAACAACTAAAACAACTATAACACCTAAAACAACTGAAACAACTATAACACCTAAAATAACTATAACACCTAAAACAACTATAACACCTAAAACAACTGAAACACCTAAAACAACTACAACACCTAGAACACCTAAAACAACTAGAACACCTT
>SDVV010008910.1:0-16973 GCA_016164225.1 Gammarus roeselii
TTTATTGAAGGTAACGAAATACTGCCAGGTAAGTTTTATGACAAGGATTTTTTTGCATGCGCCACTAGTGACAATGGTGCTTGTCGGTACAAATACTAACAGTCAGAATTTGAATTCAATCAGCAGGTCTGGAGGCCGGGGAGAGGTTTTAGTGGGTTGTAGGGCACCCCGTCTGAGTGATCACATCCAACCCCACACTTCTTCCCATAACGGAATTTCTTCTCCAAGAAGGTTATTTGTTTCATTTAAATGATTTTTCTCCAACGCACTTCATTAGCCCGCGTCTGGTATGATCCATACCCTTATTAATAATGGAAACTCGGTACAGCTATCTGGTTACAACATCAAAAATCAATACCGGCAGATGGCTATCAGTGATATAGCTACGTATCACACCATGATGATCGCATGCTGGTCAGCTTGACCTAGGGTGTATTGTGAACGGACAACCGGTTAGCCAACAAGAAACTAGACTTAATGTTTAGCAGCGAATCACCCTCAATGTTTCTCTTACACCAACTGGACATTGGTGTCCTACTCACCGCCTTAATCTGAACTGCATTGGTCAGGACAGCCCGGATTCTCAGTTACTGTGTCCGGATGGGCGAAGGAATGCACTCTCCTTCAATTACCTCTTGTATCCGGACACTAAGGATCCAATCATGCTTCCACGTACCACGTGCCGCTCACTGCTTCCACGTCCCACGTTACTCTTGTCTCTGGCAGTAAGGATCCAATCATGCTTCCACGTACCACGTGCTGCTCACTGCTTCCACGTACCACGTTACTCTTGTCTCTGGGCAGTAAGAATCCATTCATGTTTCCACGTACCACGTGCCGCTCACTGCTTCCCCGTACCACGTTACTCTTGTCTCTGGGCAGTAAGGATCCAATCATGCTTCCACGTACCACGTGCCGCTCACTGCTTCCCCGTACCACGTTACTCTTGTCTTTGGGCAGTAAGGATCCAATCATGTTTCCACGTACCACGTGCCGCTCACTGAAAAAATCAAATCATTTCTAATGGGCACGTTAGGAAAATGTGTCTCGTTTCATAGTAGAATTTCCGCAATTATTTTTGCTGCTCTTCTTGCTATTTTACACGGAAATTGTTTACGTGTTCTGCACTGGCGTGCGTTACCTGCAAATACTTCCGTCGCCCCATGACACTCGGGGTATAATTTTCTGCATCGTTCAATTCTTGGGCAACGTCAGTAACTCTGCAAAAGAATATCTGAAATTTTAAAATTAATATTGCTTCACTAACGCACTAATAAATCGTTTCCTCCCGGCATTCTGTCCCCACTTACTGAGGTTGTTAGCATCTAATTGAATGTAGATAATATGAAACTCATATTGTTTCAAGAAATATTCCGACTAATTAACTGTTTCGAAGGAATTGAAATGACGGTACGTGTTAGAACCAGTTCGAGAAATTCACCCCACGCGTTCAGTACATCGCACAGCGTCATCAAATACTATCTAGAGCTTGTTCTGGTTATGAGTGGTAATACAAGATTCCTGTAAATTACCAAAATATTGGAAGGTGGAATAACGTTCTAAACGATTGCAGATGTATTTTTTTTCTGCGTAAATATTTAACTAGACCAAATCATGAGTGAAGAGTCCATCTTTGCATAAAAAAATATAGCATATGTTAACGTTTCTAAACATCCCAAATTTTAACAGCTGTCATCGGGGCCTTTATGTTGATCGATGTATAAAATAGTTGGATTCTTGCTTCAACAAAGGTCGTGCAACTCTGTCTGAAACTATTTATATACTTTGAAAATGTAGTCCCTTCTGTTTCAGTATTTGTAATTACTTGTCATACAAAAGCTACGATTGCAGCTCTTCATTGGCCTCACCCAACGTGCAAAGCCCGAGACAGTTTTGTAATAATCTCAATTCCTGTGGATTGTTGGACTTTGATAAGGGCTTGGATAATGACTATTAGCTTTTCATAACATTGCATGTGATCATTTACGTATGAGAGAAATGTGTGAATAAAACAGTATTACTTCGGGATGTCCACGTTTGGAAACTGATGTGACTAACTATATTGGATGATTGTTAACCCCTCACCTCCCCTTCCCCATGACTACGCGACTGTGGTACAGCACTCTTGTCTTGCCTCATCTCCACCACCGGCTGCCGGTGTGGGATACCTCCCCCCCCCCCGCTTTAGGTCTGGCTAGGCTTTGCAGATTTCAAGAAAAGGTTGTCCGTCTTTATCGTCTCCAATGTCATCACATCAGATTATAAGTCATTATGCTTTGAATATCTTTATCAATTTTCCGTAGCAATACAATTGTCATAGGAAAAGCACGAGTTTGGCAATTCCGCCCTAAATCAATTTGTGAGCTCTCAATTTTCACGGAGTTAACTTGAAAATTATCATCAGGAATGTGCTCAACAAACCAGGACTTACAACATCATTTGCTTTATTTCCACGGCCGGTTAGATTAGATTAGGTGCTTATTTCCACCGGAGCCCAGGCGAGAGTCATCGCAATTTGCCCCGAAGGGCACGAAAATCATTGGTCCTAATAGATCATCGGTCCTAATAGATCATCGGTGCTAATAGATCATCGGTACTAATAGATCATCGGTCATAATAGATCATCGGTCCTAATAGATCATCGATCCTAATAGATCATCGGTCCTAATTGATCATCGGTCCTAATAATATTATCGAAATCAAAACGATTTAGAAAATTCAGCTGTGGTGCATACTGGAAAAATACTTCCTTGAAATATCTTATTCATAGCTTGGGAAACCAAGCTCGCTAACAGAAGAGATCAAGTGTTCATAGGCCGCTTGTGCACGGGACACATGTTGAGAACTCACAACCACCTAATGGATGTAGACATGGGACCGTACGCAACACCATGCTCATGTGGCCACCAAGGGGCAATCAGCGTGAAACACTTACTGATGGATTGCAACGCACTTGCTGCAGTCCGCCGAGTCTTATCCGGTGAGTCATATCCGGATTACTGACGTAATCCACCGGAAAAAGTTAATCGCTTCCGAAAAATATACCGGATTACGACAACCAGTGCAGAACATCGGTGCAGGAGGGGGAGTTTCTAGACCCCACAATGCACAGAGATGATGATCTGTGCTTTGTGGGGTCTAGAAATCCCATCGCCTGCATCGATATATGTGTTTTACACTTGTTGTCGTAGCCTGGTGTGTTATTTGGAAGCGATTAGCCTATTCCGGTAAGTTAAGTCTGTTAGAAAGTTCCGTAGGTTGCACGGGGGTTGTAAGAAGACTCGTCGGACTGCTGCGAGTGCGTTGCAATCCATCAGCAAGTGTTTTACACTGATTTCCAAAGCGGGAGGAGGCATTCCACACTGGTAGCCCGTGCTGGAGATGCGGCCCGGTCCTCTACGCCGCCCGTTCCAATACGCACCAGCATGCGTATGCAACATAATTGAACTGATAATATAATTTGACTCTGATGAAGCCACTGTTTACGCACACGGAGGTGTGTGAGCCTAGCAGAGTCTATGATCTTCGTGCCCTATGGGGAGCTTGCGACGACTTTCGTTGAAGCTCCGGTGGAGATAAGACCCTAATCTATCTATCTATCTACAAACATAGCGGCACAAAATGAATCACCGCTTTCAACCATTTACAACTTTCAGTTGTTGCTTATACGCACGCCAGTGCACACAGATAGCATAACAAGATACAAGTTTTACAACATCACAGATTAGGCCAATTTAGCCCATACATGCGGACTGAGCATGAACCGGTGCACACAGACTAACCAAACTGTAAACTCATTCAAACAAACAGATTCTCACTTGATTATTCTTGAATTGTTTCAGTGGACAGATTTTCGCATTGTGGAAAGAAAAGAAAGGAGTTGGGGCAGAGGTCCCTCGAGTCCTAAGGAGTCTCACGAGAGGTCCCAATAGACCCCATGAGGGCCCCGAAGAGTTCCAGGAGGGTCTGCTAAGTTTGCCAAGTCTCCCGAGTCCCTTGAGCCATACCCGGGTTACCTCGTCTCAACATCGTCTCGATTTGAATCGACTCCTCTCGACTCGTCTCGACTCGTCGCTCGCCAACTCAACTTGTCTTAACTCGTCTCGACACGCCTTGACCAACTTGGACTCGCCTCTCTCCTCTGTGCAAGTACATCGACGACTATAAGAAATGATAAAACTACTCTGGCGTGAAAAACTTTAATCGTTTCTGTGGATAGGTTTTGCGGTGCGGGTAGGGGGCAGCGGTCTCCGGGCTCCGAAGGGTCTCAGGAGTCCCGAAGGTTGCCCAGGAGGCTCAAAGGGTCTCACGGTGGTCCCAAAACGCCCCAGAATGGCCCAAAGTAGTTTCGAGTCCTACGAATCCTCTGAGTTCAACGGGTCCTCTGAATCATTCCGGTCCCTTGAGTACCCCAGTTTTTCCTGGGTCACCTTTTCCCCTAATAGCCTCGACTCATCGCCATCCCCGTCGCCTCGTCTTAGCTCTCTTCTACTCATCCGACTTGCCTCGACTCACCTCGTCCCCTCTGCGCACAGTATCATGGCATGTCATAAAATACGTTCAAACTCCAAGATCAAAATCATCATCATTTCATCACTTAGTCGTCGAGACGCCTAGCTGTGCTCGGACATTTGTTATGCGTGCGGGAGAGTGCAAATTTTCCCACCGTAGGTTGGACTAAACTAACACAACGCATTGCCAGCCTGGGGCTCGTGCAAGCGTCTAATAATAAAAGATAACACTGATCAGTATGAAAAAATCACACATATATAATAGTCACTGAGAGAAGAAACAATGGCATGTAGAGAAAATAATTGTTAATGATATATATAAAATGAATTTCCGTCCATCCACCGTCAGCCCTGACCCGATATAGTCTAGGCTGACAAATTACTTGGAATTTCATAGGATGGAATGTGTTTACATAAGGGCGGTTCTTTCAGTGACGAGAAAAATCGGTACTAAATTAATTTTATACTCTCCCGAAATTCGTTTGCATGATCAAGGAAACTCTCCTGAGGAAGTTGGTTCCCAATGGAACAACATTTGCTCCTCCCTCATTCCCCTTGCAGATTAGCCTCAGTTTCCTGGGGCGGTGGACCCTAAAACGACAGCGTATCGGCCTGCTCTGAACTGCGAAAATGCTTCTCGTTTGATATGATACGTTGATTAGTATGTTGCTGAAGTATATGTGAAAGGAAATGTGTATTACTCGTTCTTCCCACCGGCCCCCTATCAATTTTTTTTTGTTCCGAGTTCAGGCATCACTCATCAAAGTCATCACTCTATATTATGAGAAGGACGGCGGCATCAAACCGTCTGTATTTGATAGCTCCGTTTTAAAACATTGTCGGGTCTCGACTTCCCTCTGAAAAAGAAGTGATGAGAGGCGGCCAACCATGTCATGAAAATTGTCATTGAGATCTGCTTGAAAGCCAGGATCCCACACCAGCGACAGGATGCCATCCTGGCAAGATTAGAATATTCCAAAAAAATATCACAGCATCAAGCGTAACTCGGGGCGAGCAGTCTCTCAGGTGGTGCGTAATGGAAGCCGTTAGCAGCAGTAGGAGCGAGCAGTCTCTCAGGTGGTGCGTAAGGCGTAACTCGAGGCGAGCAGTCTCTCAGGTGGTGCGTAACTCGGGGCGAGCAGTCTCTCATGTGGTGCGTAACTCGGGGTGAGCAGTCTCTCAGGTGGTGCGTAACTCGGGGCGAGCAGTCTCTCAGGTGGTGCGTAACTCGGGGCGAGCAGTCTCTCATGTGTTGCGTAACTCGGGGTGAGCAGTCTCTCATGTGGTGCGTTATGGAAACCGTTAGGAGCAGGAGCGACAGAGGGAGTTTTGGGTGTATGAAGCCAGCCACTCCACGCCCCAAATAGAATTGCATTCGTTGTCTATCCCTGCAGATGGGCCTGTGAGAAGGGGAGTGAAGATGGAGAAGCGAGTCCTCAAAAGTCCCACAGGTTGGCTATTGGAAACGCCATCACGCCAAGTGTGATGGTGTATTTTCTGGTCTCCGGAAAGAAGACCGTGGTTGCACGGAATGACCGCCTGTCTGGAGCAGGAGCACTAGATCTGACTTATAATGTGGTTAGTGATCGTTTAACCGTATCATCAGGTACCCACTTGTAAAACACTGTATGCAATATGTCATTCATTAACACTCTGAGAATACACGGCAACTTGTTGCAAAGTTTATTGTGTTTTCATCCTTTGGTTCATGCCTAAATGTCGAGGAGTGAGGGGTAAATGATGTCCGACTGAGAAAAAAAATTACCAAGAAAATTTATCGATTATCCAAACATATTCTATAGGTTGAAGCTTAGAAATTTTCTGACTATCAATGTTAAAAGCCACCCTAGTGTAGGTATACCAAAATGGGTCTGTAATGACTTCATTCATGCGCCCTGTGAATTTCTGAAAATGTTCTTACAGTTTTCCAGAAACATTATTATTAATAAAGTAGTATGTTTTCTGTACGGTGTAGGAGTGTGCTATTACTACTCTATTCACTATTAAACTCTGGTGTACCCTCAACCCTTCAAGCGTCGTCCCTCTTTGAACAGTTATATAAAGTTTACTCCTCATAGCCGCCCTTTACCCGCTCCTCTGAAGAGGAAAGTATCATTGCGACTACCTGATCAATCATGCCACTTTTCTGGCTGTTGGGACTGGACGCAAAAATGGGCAAGCCCTTCAGCCGTTTTCCAATGTCAAATTAGATTTTTTTCGCTAGAGCTAATTATCAGAGCAGGTTCCTGTTTATTTCATACCAAAAAATAAACCAGCTCATTTGTGAAGCGAACAACCCAAAATTAAGAAGATAATCTCCTAACTTGGAGTCCGCCGCCTTAAGGAGATAATAAAGTTCAATGCATTGATTCACGGTCCATAACCTTGAATGCATTGCTGCACGGTCCATAACCTAGGATGCATTACTTCCGCTTATTTGTATGCCTGCTGCTAACAAAATAAACCAAAAAATGACAAAACACATAATATAAATTACCGAGTGATGACTCACAATATTACCTTTTGATTGCGGAAATCAGTATGATATGAGATCAAGAGATACGTCTTTTATGTTTTATATTGTTATGCATATTAAAAGACATTTTAATTTTGGATCAAGCATCTCGTCATATTAGTTTACATGCTTTGGTATTATAAGATGTTTTGATTTAATGTGACCTCTCAATTGCGTCGGAAGTGATATAACACACCTATTTTGTTTAATCATTCATCATACAAACATCCAATTACATTTCATCCAAATTACGGCATTGGAGTCATGTTTTCCTTTTCGGTAATTTTCTTCAAACTTTTCTTGATAAGAACATATATCAATTGGTGAGAACCTTTGATTTTAACCGACGATGCTCTATGATTCGGTAGTGGATTGTTTGAAATTGCCCGGCTGTCTAAAACACTTACCATACCTTGCGACCTTTTTACACAATTAGAACGTCTAGCTCAAACGGAAACGAGCATTTCGGGTATTCAGAGCGTTCAGAACTTGTTAACATTGAATTATAAACTTTATTGTGTTCACATTTCTCGATCTTTATAATCAAATTTGAAGAATCTGCTGTCTAATAAACCACGTGTGTTTCATTTGTGGTACGAAATCAGAAACTTGTATTTCCTCCTCTGATCGTACCTTATTTGTGGTACGAAATTAGAGACTTGCATTTCCTCCTCTGGTCGTACCTTATTTGTGGTACGAAATTAGAGACTTGTATTTCATCCTCTGATCGTACCTTATTTGTGGTACGAAACTAGAGACTTGTATTTCCTCCTCTGATCGAACCTTATTTGTGGTACGAAATTAGAGACTTGCATTTCCTCCTCTGGTCGTACCTTATTTGTGGTACGAAATTAGAGACTTGTATTTCCTCCTCTGATCGTATCATATTTGTGATACGAAATCAGAGACTTATATTTCCTCCTCTGATCGTACCTTATTTGTGGAACGAAATTAGAGACTTGTATTCCCTCTTCTGATCGGACCTTATTTGTGGTACGAAATTAGAGACTTGCATTTCCTTCTCTGATCGTACCTTATTTGTGGTATGAAATTAGGGACTCGTATATCCTGCTCTGATCGTACCTTATTTGTGGTACGAAATTAGAGACTTGTATGTCCTGCTCTGATCGTACCTTATTTGTGGTATGAAATTAGAGACTTGTAGATCCTGCTCTGATCGTACCTTATTTGTGGTACGAAATTAGAGACTTGTATATCCTGCTCTGATCGTACCTTATTTGTGGTACGAAATCAGAGACTCGTATTTCCTGCTCCGATCTCTCGTAATTACGTCCATGAAGATCATAACCCGTCCGAACAGCGACGATAAGGCCACGGCTCAGTCGGGTTAAGATTTGGTATAAGCGTGCGAGGAGGGTTTGAGGGACGGGTTTTACAGAGACGGGCCCGACAGAACATCAGGTAAGGCTTTGATGAGTTAGGGCCTTGATGATGACAGGTCCTGGGGGGTTAGGGACTTGATGAAGACAGGTCCTGGGAGTTTAGTAAGCTGCTATAGTCCTAAACGCGCAATGGAAGAGGGAGAGACCAGGCACGGCCTTCTGATGACTGGACTGCGGTGGCAAGAGTGTCCATGACTGAACAACCTGAGCGGTGTAAGAGAGTTGTGATGACTGGACACCGGTGGCAGGAGTGTCCATGACTGGACAACCTGAGCGGTGTAAAAGAGTTGTGATGAAGACTGCGGTGGCAGGAGCGTCCATGACTGGACAACCTGAGCGGAGTAATAGAGCTGTGATGACTGGACAGCGGAACCAGAATGTTGGTGACTCAGGGCAGCGAATGCCCCGATCACGAGAACGTGACTGGGAACCATATTCTCCGCGCCCTTATGCACTGAGAACTTTTTAAAATTTTACCTTGTTGAATTTCACACTCAACGAATCTTCATTAGTGATGTTATTTTGATGATCTTGAATTACAAACTATATGAATACAATCATGTTGCCACTACAGGCGGGGCGGGCGAGACGCGCTATGCTCAGTTCTCCACAATATTCAACGCTCTTTCTGTGTCCTTCAGGATATGGTGGAGGGCGTGTGTCGCTGCTTGCCGTCGACCTCATTTCTTATTGCAGTGTAAAATACAAGTATATTATTTCAGGTGAATTTTTTTTATGGATCAATACATGGAACCATAAAGAAGGATCTCTGATGTGCACCATAGTCTCTAGTATATTCCCACACTGAAAATAAATTAGCTCCAACAAGTTAAAAATAGACTGAAGTTTATTGTTTTGACTCTTTCTGGCTCGCACCTTGCTTCATCATTTATTTCAAATTAAGTACGGAGAGAAATAATTCACGAAGCAAGTAAATGCCGTGTTTGAGATGATAGCTCAGTCAACTTAATATCTTCATTTATACATGGAGAAGAAACTCCCTAGCAGAGCAACACGCACCTGACCCAGCAGCCTTCTCTGCATGACATCCTCTCATACAAATATTTGCTCGCCGTGATCGAATCGGGACTTATGCTTATTTTTTGTTGAAGCAACAAATCATTTTGTAGCACTAACATATAATTTTGTTGCAACAACCAATCTATAAGATTGATTTGTTGCCAATAATGTCACTGCAACCAATCAGTTCCCATGAGGCATTTTCAAAGGATGCTACTCACCTCAATATTGCCTTAACCTAACCGGCCCCCGAAGAACGTTATCGATGAGCCCACGCATATTGTGCTTGTTTGCGACATTCGAACCGTCATATTAATCTGCGATGGCAACAGTGTCCTCAAAAGAGCCCACTCATCTCTGGGAGCCCCTAACAAACTCAATGAATTCAATATGTACTATTCTCCCTAAGTTACCGTCTTCCGATCATCACTAGATATATGTCACATTTTCCGCCGCGTCACAACATTAGGGGTACGCGTAAGAAAGCTAAAAACAGGAAGTGGGAAACGTTGCGAAGTGCCTCTCAGATGGAGTCTCCTCTTACAGACGGGCTGGGCGAAATGGGCGTCTGACGCCTGGAGTGCTATTCGAAGCTGCCAATATTTACTCGTAAGCGGGAAAAGGATGCCAGAAGTCCGAGAGACGCCATTTTGACGGGAAAGAGCGGAAAGATTATTGCTAATAGCGGAACTGACTTCCTCCGAGGCGAGGCTGGGCAGACTTGAGCTGGTATGTTTGTGAAGATGGAATACTATCTAAAGGATGATGGCAGAGACGAATGCGGTAAAATTAGGATTAATAGAGGTATGTGAATAAAAGATATAGCCATTAAAAATATAAGAATTCTCCGGTATGTCACGGTTTGAAGGGAATCGTGCAGCATTTCACTCGCGATGAAGTGAACCACGACTCTATAACCACGTCGAACCTCCTGCTTGGCCTCGTGTTCGTAGCCCATCGTGTAATTATTATCAAAAGGACTTACTTAAATAATCAAATATAACTTTGACTGTATGATTGAACACTTAACCAAGCGTGTTATATCGTAATAGGTTGTTTTTCTATAGGAAACAAGAACTGTTTCTGGACAGTTACTTTGAATGGATATTAGTACCGTCAATATATGTTCTAACAGCTGCAAAGTTCAGTGAAAAAAATTCGCATAACAAAGTAAAGTATTGCTTCAAAGCACACCTGTATACCACTACGCATTTTAGAACAAACATTATACTCTTTCGAACGATGCCACTGTTATTTCCGCAATATTGTCAAATCGACAACCTTATCTAGAAAGATTCACAAGCCGACCGTCTACAGACAGTGTTTGGGCGACTGACTCATGTTGTGACGTGATGCATGCATGCACTACTGCCTGCCCTGGTAACCATGACTACAGGGAATTACTTTGGACGGGATGTAGCTCGAATAAGGCTAATGATAAAGATAGTTAATTACCAAAGAGGAGAACTGTCATCGACGGTCGAGCAAGGAGCGGTCTGGGAGTTTTTCCTGATTGGTTGCAGATGATTCGGTTAATCTCTGTGGTAAGATTTGAACCAATTTCTCTTATAAGCTTCCGAAAGTAATTTTTTCAAATAGTTAACAACAATACTCGTATATATACATAATTTCAACTTTAACTTTTACCTAGAACGCATCTTCTGGTTGATCATCCACCAAGCAAGCCACTTGAGAAAACCCGAGGAGATGGTAGAAAGATCGTGAGAATCTAACTGCTGCTCTGTGAAAGTATTATAGTTCAGCAACAGGTGAACGAGAAAAGAATCCCTAGCAAATTATATAAAAACTGCTCATAAATTTAAAACAATGCCTGAATTTAGACCTGCGGGATTATTAATTCGGCTAAGTTCCAATTTCATTGTTCCATTGCAATGTTGCCTTAATGGGATGCTTGGTTGAGGCAACCTGTTCCAAGTTTGTTGTTCCATTGCAATGTTGCCTTAATGCGATGCATGGTTGAGGCAACTTGTCAAGCTAAGTTCCAAGTTCGTTGTTCCATTGCAATGTTGGCTTAATGGGATGCATGGTTGAGGCAACTTGTTAAGCCAAGTTCCAAGTTTGTTGTTCCATTGCAATGTTGCCTTAATGGGATGCATGATTGAGGCAACTTGTTCAGCTAAAGTTCGGCAATGGAACTCGTTGCAGGAGAAAGGTAAACAAATACTTAGTATTGATGATTCCTGATACAGGTCAAACTGCAACAGTATGCATAATAAATGCGATGATTAATGGTGTTGCTTCTGTCAAATGGAACTGCAGTTTGATAGAGCGTTGCGTCTCACCTGTAATCGAGCGTTGCGTCTCACCTGTAGTCGAGCGTTGCGTCTCACCTGTAATCGAGCGTTGCGCATCACCTGTAATCGAGCGTTGCGTCTCACCTGTAATCGAGCGTGGCGTCTCACCTGTAATCGAGTGTTGCGTCTCACCTGTAATCGAGCGTTGCGTCTCACCTGTAATCGAGCGTTGCGTCGCACCTGTAATCGAGCGTTGCGTCTCACCTGTTTTATGAACAAATTAAATGTGCTCATTTCAGTGCTAAATACTTATTGGATATTATGATAATGTTCCCATTCACTCCGCATTTTTGTAGAAATCAATTCCGGAATATTTTGGCCAGACATCATTCGGTAAATGATCTTCAGCTGCAATGTTTTTTAATTATGTTTCTAGAAGTTGATGTTTGTATATTAACATGCTTACTGATGTTAACTTCGCAATAACTATCAACTTGGAGCAGGACGCTGAAATGCTAACACAATTTAGCCTGCCTGGTCATTGTGTTCTATTGTTGCAACACCTGAACCACTTTTTGCAAGCAGCTCCACCTCCCCAGCATGTTGAGTTTACATTAGATGAAAATGATATCGGCCGTAATGTAAACTGAGTCATGTGCGTTCTGCAAGTCTTACTGCAAAAAAAAGGTTGAACTCAATTTCATACATGGATTCCTTGAGCACTTTTTTCTGCCTTATTTTGAAATCTTGAGCCATCTGACAATATAATATTGAACCGAAATTTATTTGATGTATTTTCTGGTTGTCTGTTTTAACTTTTTAAACTGGCCAGTTCATCTGTGACAGAGTTTTATAAATAATTTGAAATGAGGTCAATTATGACCCACACCTAGAGATGTTTAATAAGGCCGTCTTATTCACCAGTGTCTTGTAACAGTTACGTGTTCTTTAACAGCGGCTTTTATTTTCACATGAAAGAAAGCGAAGACATCGCGTTTATCGAACGCAAATCTATAACCATGATTTGATTCATTAGGCATCGAGTATCAGCACTAGTCTACAGGACCCGAGCACGAAGGCGCTCGAAAATAATGTCATTGGCTCTGAAGGTCTGCAGTCGGGCATGCCACGGCATTGACGACTCTCCTCCTCACGGTCAATGAATACGAAAAACTTTTGAAATAATTCACACTTTCATTCAGGTAATATTTTTAACATAATATTCTGCATGTGGTCGACGTATGTCATGTGTTCAAATTGCGCGAATGTATGAGGGAAAATATTTAGAGCTTAGTTTCTTCAACATTGAAACGTCTACATATCCGGAGACCTGTCGTAGTATTCGATATTATAATTCAATGAAACATGCTCCTGTCAAAAGTGATTCACGAGTTGTCAGTATTCATGATTCACATAGTACCATTACCTAATGTACGTACGGATTTATTCATAATTTCAGATAAATATTCAGGTAAATAATTATTTGATATAATGAATAACTATGCTGTGGATATACGGTCTGTATTAACCAATTTTAGAAAAGTAATTGCCCTCTTACAAAACAATATTTTTGCCCACGAATAACAGCATGCCTACTATGCATTGTTTTCGGCTGACTTATTAGTGCAGATCGTCCCTCATATTAACTCTTCATCAATAGGGTCAGTTCCCGTCACAGGCAGTCTACATCAACGAGAGCGGATATCCATTCCCCGACCCTAATGAGGAAGGCCGCCTTGCCTCCCTCCTTCTCTTCTCATTAACGCTGCTGGGGCCATTTCTCTTAAGCGAACTTTCAATGAGCTGCTGTGCTAGAAAACGTTGACGTGTTCAACTCAAGCCAATGAATCTGTGTAATGAAATACTCGCATTTGGGACGGTTTCAGCTTTAATGATTGTGGATCAAGCTCATGAATAACACGATCAGAGACATTTATGGTATCAATGTTTCGAGAATTCATTCACTCTTTGCCCTTGGATCAGTTTACGATATCCTGATCCATTTTATGGTGTTTTAAGTCGTTCATTAAAGGTATTGTCAGTATATGAGACTATTACGGTATACAAATTCATGTGAACAAAAACTGTTCCAATTGACGGTGATGTGCAAGTGTCTACTTTATTGAGCAGTTGATTTTGAGCGGGATGACATTATTAAATGGTACACTTAATTGATAACATGAGACAGACGACAATATCAAAAACCTATTGACAGTGTTTGAACGAATCTCGATTTCATTGAGCTGTCTGTTTTGTATGAGGGAAATGCATTATTAAATGGGATACTAAATTCATAAGACAGACGACAAAATCAATGACGAATAACACGCAACAATATTTTTTTTTTACTTGTTTCTAGCACATAGCGAAACTATTATTTGGATAATTATTTGAGTAACACCGAGTGTTACTTTACAAGCACACGGACACATAACACCGAGTGTTACTCCACTAACGCATAATACCGAGTGTTACTTTAGAAGCACACTAACACATAACACCGAATGTTATTCTACTAACACATAACAAAGCACACTGACACATGACATCGAGTGTTACTTTAGAAGCACGCAAACACATAACACCGAGTGTTACTCCTCGAACACATAACACCGAGTGTTACTTTAGAAGCCCACTAACACATACCACCGAGTGTTACTCAACTAACACATAACACCGAGTGTTACTTTAGAAGCACACTAACACATAACACCGAGTTTTACTCCACTTACACATAACACCGAGTGTTACTTTAGAAGAACACTAACACATAACACCGAGTGTTACTCCACTAACACATAACACCGAGTGTTACTCCACTAACACATAACACCGAGTGTTACTTTAGAAGCACACGGGCACATAACAACGAGTGTTACTCCACCAACACATTACACCGAGTGTTACTTTAGAAGCACACGGGCACATAACAACGACTGTTACTCCACTTACACATAACACCGAGTGTTACTCCACTAACACATAACACCGAGTGTTACTTTAGAAGCACACTAACACATAACACCGAGTGTTACTCTACCAACACATAACACCCAGCGTTACTTTAAAAGCACACTAACACATAACACTCCACCTCCACTGACACATAACACCGAGTGTTACTCCACTGACACATAACAACGAGTGTTACTCCACTAACACATAACACTCAGCGTTACTTCAGAAGCACACTAACACATAACACCGACAGTTACTCAACTAACACATAACACTCAGCGTAACTTCAGAAGCAAACTAATACATAACACCGAGTGTTACTCCACTAACACATAACACCCAGCGTTACTTCAGAAGCACACTAACACATAACACCGACTGTTACTCCACAACGACATAACACCCAGCGTTACTTCAGAAGCACACTAACATATAACACCGAGTGTTACTCCACCAACACATAACACCCAGCGTTACTTCAGAAGCATAATAACGCATAACACCGAGTGTTACTCCACTAACGCATAAGACTCAGCGTTACTTTAGAATCACACTACCTCATAACACCGCGTGTTACTCCACTAACACATAACACTCAGCGTTACTTCAGAAGCACACTACCACATAACACCGAGTGTTACTCCACTAGCACATAACACTCAGTGTTACTTCAGAAGCACACTAACACATAACACCGAGTGTTACTCCACCAACACATAACACCCAGCGCTACTTTAGAAGCACACTAACAAATAACACTCCACCTCCACTAACATATAACACCGAGTGTTACTCCACTGACTCATAACACCGAGTGTATCTCCACTAACACATAACACTCAGCGTTACTTCAGAAGCACACTACCACATAACACCGACTGTTACTCCACTAACACATAACATTCAGCGTTACTTCAGAAGCAAACTAACAAATAACACCGAGTGTTACTCCACTAACACATAACACCCAGCGTTACTTCAGAAGCACACTAACACATAACACCGGCTGTTACTCCACTAAAACATAACACTCAGCATTACTTCAGAAGCACACTAACACATAACACCGAGTGTTACTCCTTTAACACATAACACTCAGCGTTACTTCAGAAGCACACAAACACATAACACCGAGTGTTACTCCACTAACACATAACACTCAGTGTTACTTCACAAGCACACTAACACATAACACCGAGTATTACTCCACTACGACATAACACTCAGCGTTACTTCAGGAGCACACTAACACATAACACCGACTGTTACTCCACTAACACATATTACTTAGCGTTACTTGAGAAGAACACTAACTTCAGGAGCACACTAACACATAACACCGACTGTTACTCCACTAACACATATTACTCAATGTTACTTCAGAAGAACACTAACACATAACACCGACTGTGACTCCACTAACACATATTACTCAGCGTTACTTCAGGAGCACACTAACACATAACACCGACTGTTACTCCACTAACACATATTACTCAGCGTTACTTCAGAAGCACACTAACGCATAACACCGACTGATACTCCACTAACACATATTACTCATCGTTACTTCAGAAGCACACTAACACATAACACCGACTGTTACTCCACTAACACATATTAGTCAGCGTTACTTCAGAAGCACACTAACACATAACACCGACTGTTACTCCGCTAACACATAACACTCAGCGTTACTTCAGAAGCACACTAACACATAACACCGAGTGTTACTCCACTAACACATAACACTCAGCGTTACTTCAGAAGCACACTAACACATAACACCGAGTGTTACTCCACTAACACATAACACTCAGCGTTACTTCAGAAGCCCACTAACACATAACACCGACTGGTACTCCACTAACACATAACACTCAGCGTTACTACAGAAGCACACAAACACATAACGCCGAGTGTTACTCCACTAACACATATTACTTAGCGTTACTTCAGAAGCACACTAACACATAACACCGACTGTTACTCCACTAACACATATTACTCAGCGTTACTTCAGAAGCACACTAACACATAACACCGACTGTTACTCCACTAACACATAACACTCAGCGTTACTTCAGAAGCACACTAACACATAACACCGAGTGTTACTCCACTAACACATAACACTCAGCGTTACTTCAAAAGCACACTAATACATAACACCGAGTGTTACTCCACTAACACATAACACTCAGCGTTACTTAAGAAGCACACTAACACATAACACCGAGTGTTACTCCACTAACACATAACACTCAGCGTTACTTCAGAAGCCCACTAACACATAACACCGACTGGTACT
>SDVV010008911.1:0-16973 GCA_016164225.1 Gammarus roeselii
ACCACCTTGACATTGTACATCTTTCCATCTTTTCTGTCTTGACACCTCAACAAGTCACCCTTCACAAAAACACTCCTCCTCCCAACCACCGCACATCCCGCTCCAAGCATTGCACTCTGCAAAGCAGTTATATATCTTGCTAAGTAAAAATTGATTTTCAAATTTTATTTCTGCTAGGTAAAACTGATTTTCAATATTTTTTTCCATAAAACTCCACATTAAAAAGTTTCGGCACATTAAAACAGGTTTTAGGACAATAAAAGGAGCTTCACTCCACTTCACCTCCTCTTGTCATTAAAATGTTTCTTCCTCTTGTCAGTGAAACGCCTCCTCTTGTCAGTATTTGCAGGTAGTATTTGGTACGGGAACAATTTCAATTTCCTTCAGTTATTATATGGCACAGGAGCGTTAAGACACATGAACGTATATTGAAAGATGACAAATTTTCTGATTGTTTAGGTCTATATCCAATGTTCTAGGCCTTACAACCAGTTATTATGTGTCTAGAGGAACATTTTTTCTCACCAGAGACTTTATTTACCATGCTGTGTGAAAATACGTCAACTTTAATACAAACGTAAAACCCTTCAACTTCAATATTTAGTTATGGTGCCCATATGGACAACACTACACATCCTGCCATCATCTCTACAACCAACTCAGCTTGGTTGAAGCAATAATTGCCTGTTTGCATCATGAATAACATTATCTGCTCTAATTTGAAGAAAAATCATAGCACCATGCCATTCAAGGGAAGAAGCAGATCTTCATCAGTAAAAATCATCAATAGAGAAGTACATTTTATGCCAATGTAAACTAAAAAAATATCAATATAGCTATAGTCAAATTTTCCAGATGCTTGAAATTGTTTTGGAAAAAAATAAACTCTTTGTTGTGATTTTGTTTTAGCTATCATATCTTAATAATGATCACAGTGCATGTTACAATTAGGTTGTAGATTTTTTTTCTGAAAAAATTCGGGCAACAAATTGATTTAATCAAAAAATGGTTTGGGTGACTACCCAAACATAGTTAGTGAGTAAAGTATTGGGACACAAACACTCTTAGCACCTGTATATGTCATTGAGTAAAGTGTTTGGAAACACTCTCGGCTCCTGGATGTGTTAGTGAGTGGAGTATTGGGACACAAACACAGCACCTGGATGTGTAGGCTCTAAATTCCATCAAGGAGCAATCTATGTGACCATACGGTGCCATTTGAACAGTGCTTGATGAGCTATTGCTTTGGCTGTCGCGTTGTGTTGTCACATTGTGTTGTTACATTGTGTAACAACACAATGTGCCATCACGTGCGGGGCAAAACGTTGTGTGAGAGTATTTGTGCATATAACGTCACGCTATGTGTGCGGCCATGTGCATGTCATCGCGTTGTGCGTGCCGTCACGTTGTGCAAGTCATCGCGTTTTGCGTGCCGTCACGTTGTGCGGGCCGTCACGTTGTGCGTGCCGTCACCTAGTGCGAACTGTCACGTTGTGCGTGCCGTCACGTTGTGCGTGCCGTCACGTTGTGCGTGCCATCACGTTGTGCGTGCCATCACGTTGTGCGTGCCATCACGTTGTGCGTGCCGTCACGTTGTGCGTGCCGTCATGTTGTCTGTGCCGTCACGTTGTGCGTGTCATTACCGTCGCTTGTGTGCCGTCATGTGCGTACCATCACTTTGTGCGTGCCATCATGTCGTGTTTGCCGGCATGTGCATGCGTCACGTATGTACCGTCACGTGCGTGCCGTCACGTTGTGCGTGCCGTCACGTTGTGCGTGCCGTCACGTTGTGCGTGCAGTCACGTTGTGCGTGCAGTCACGTTGTGCGTGCAGTCACGTTGTGCGTGCAGTCACGTTGTGCGTGCAGTCACGTTGTGCGTGCAGTCACGTTGTGCGTGCTTTCACGTTGTGTGTGCCGTTTCGTTGTGCGTGCCGTTTCGTTGTGCGTGCCGTTTCGTTGTGCGTGCCGTCACGTTTTGCGTGCCGTCACGTTGTGCGTGCCGTCACGTTGTGCGTGCCGTCACGTTGTGCGTGCCGTCACGTTGTGCGTGCCGTCACGTTGTGCGTGCTGTCACGTTGTGCGTGCTGTCACGTTGTGCGTGCCGTCACGTTGTGCGTGCCGTCACGTTGTGGGCGCCGTCACATTGAGGGTGACAGCACAAACAACGTGATGGCACAAACAACGTGATGACACAAGCAACGTGACCACGAAGTTAGTGAAGTATACTCCTTGCTTGTTGATGGAGTAGCTTTATTCATCTTGTGGTTTTTCAGTTTCCACAACAGTAAATAGCAGGCTGGAGAAAATAAAAAGTATTAGAAAAAAAATCTTACACATTTTTTGGGCAACTCGGTGCTTGTTTGTATTGGGCTGGGGTTTACAACTGTTTACAAGAGGATTAGTTCTGAAGTAGAACAAATCCTCTTGCTATCAAAAAGCAACCTAGTTTGGGCCAATAGGCCTGTTGTTGTCTTCTACTTCTGAAGGAGAATAAATCTGTGGTCAAGAACGTCATGACGTTGTGCCCAACTGTTGCACCCGGCAGACTCGACCATAATGGCACATCGGTATGTGATCTGTGGAACGCCTGCAAAACAAAATCTACTTCCTCAAGGATGTAGGCATAATGAAAATGTCTGCACCTGCTGAAACACTCCCATCATGCACATGTTGCGGAGTTCTTGGACCTTGGACTGTGCACCGGCTGTGACTTCTCCATTGCAGGGGGATTTGGGGTTGAGCAACAACATCAACAACAATGCATGGAGTATATATGGCCTTCCACATGGTTTAGCTACCCAAGTAATTTTTTCTAGGTATGAATATACTGAAAAGGGCTGGTCTTTCAGTTTTCCTATTATTACCAATATTTGGTGAAGCTATTTTGATGTAATTAGACAGCCTATGTAGCTTTCCAAAAGCTGGTATGCAGAAATTTAAAATAGCTAGCCAATAGCAAGGCTTATCATACTTACTAATACAGTTAGTAGATACTTGTAATTCAAGTAGGTATATATCTCTCTTGATAGCTGTACAAAAAAAATTGTTTGCTCATCATTTTATTGTTATGTTCTGGTAGCTACAGTTTCTTACCTTTGCAGCCCCCTCCAACAGTGCCACAAGCCAGTGAGGAGCAGCAGAGACGGGGAAAGCCTGCTCAGAAATGCGCGCCAGCCTAATATTGAGAACAGCTATGTTAACACAGGTATAGGAACTGGAATTGTGCACACCATTGGCTATTACATGAACAAACCATATGAATGACAATTTTTTTTTATAGAATAGCACGCTACAACTGATAAGCACAATAAGACACAGCACACCATACGGACAGACACACTCACACACACCACAACCCACCACTAGTGAAAGAAGAAGAAAAAAAAATAGAGAAACAGGCAGATGCATCCCATGCTGGCACACACACAAATACACCCACATATAACAACACACCACCACAACAACACCAAGACACAGAAACACCCACCACCCATGCACCATAAAATGGGGAGGGGGCAAACCACCCACAAGGAGGTGGCGCATCTGGCAGGCCGATCCCAAAGCAAAGCTACCAACATGACACAGAAGGACCTCCCCAAATCTAAACAAACTTAAACATAACATCACCCAGAAACTCTGCAAGCGACCCCTTGAATGCAGCTAAGATATCAGACTCCACCACCAAACTTGGAAGGCTGTCCAAGTTTTGATCAGACCTAATCTTCAAATTTGGTTTTAATTGCTTTTCAAATGTGCATTTTTGGGAGTTTGAAAATTGATTGAAACTAAATTTGTTATGTTCTATGAAAGTGTTACTGGAAGTGCTTGAATGATTTATTTAGGTTCCTGGATCTGCTCTTACTTGAGGTGTTTGGGTGCATTTGTTAGCCCTGGCCTCAGAGGCCCAAATAAGGCTATTGGTGTCCATGTGTCAATAGATCTTGTTTGTCCTGTCTCCATGCCAACATTCAAAATGGTGAAGCTTTTGTATTTCTGCATGGATTTCAATACTTTATAAGGAATTGAAGAGGAACACAAAACGCAGATCTCTATGTTACCTTTTGATTGCACTCATTTCTAACTTTCCAAAATTAATCTTTCAACTTGGATATTTTTTTACTCATTACCTACAATCAACCAAGTGCTATAGTAAAGCTTTGAATGCAACAAATGAATTAAAGAGAAAGTTAAGTGACAGCTCTCCAAGTCAGCTCATTACAAAAGCGTTGAATACAACAAATGAATAAAGGAAAAAGTAAAGTGACAGCTCTCCTAGTCAACTCATTACAAAATTCATTTAATTTTCTTAATTTGAACAAAGATCACCCTGTTTGATCACATGCTGTGCAATTCTTTATTTCTGATCAGTATCATATTACAGACTGCTAAACAGTTTTTAATAATAGCTCAGAATAAATGCCACTGTTGGAGCCCCAGTTTGGCTGTGGTCAGGCGATTGTGCTCTCTCAGTCTGGTTCAATTTATTGGATCTTCACCTACCCCTCTTCAATTCACATGCCTGCAGATTGTGCTGATTGTAATTATCTTTGCTGTTCTCATACTTTCTTTAGCATTTCAACATCATCTTGAGCATTTCAACATCATCACTCATACTTTCTTTGGCATTTCAACATCATCATGAATGCTCTATCCCAAATATTAAACTCAAAAATATAGGAAAGATGTTCACTGTATTGCTCTGTATAGAAACTCATTGTGCTGCAATTGTTGACACTATGTGACCTCAAAAAGATTACCATGAGCTAACTATCAAACTGCAACAGCGGCACATCATGTAGTTTGAGCAAGACCGTCATACATGTAGCTGGCTGGTCATGACTGAGGTCAAGCACTTGAACGTTTGAACTTGTCTAATTTGTCCTTTGAATGTGGTGTTGCTCGTAGTAATTTGGCATACAAACTTATTGGTGTTCAGCTTGTCAATCGCTTTTCTTTTAAAAGCCCACCATGTTATTTTGTGTCATCAAAATTATTTTTTTCTTGATTTTTGAAATTGCTGGGATCAATGTTTCAAACAATATTGTTGGTTGCAGCTCTGATACTTCAGGCTGCTTATTGCCATATAATGAAGGCTGCTTATTGCCAAATAATGAATGTACCCCGAACAAAGATTCATTTGTTGCATGTACCTCATACAATGTTTCATTTTCCAAGGGCATTTGATGTTTCTCATGATGTGTTGAATCCCAAGCTGAAGGAGGTGGGAGTTTGGCAGTTCTGCTTTGCTGGATTTGTTCTTTTTTGGACGGTCATTCTATGAGGGTTGCTGTTGATGGTTGTTGTCGTGAGTTGAGGGAGGTAGTCAGTGGTGTTCAGTACATGAGGGTGAAGAAGTGCAGTTGCTGGTGTGTCTTGTTTGTAGTTGGATCTGGACAGAGTTAGTGCATTTGCTGCATCTTGGAACTTGAAACTAAAGAGTGTGTTGTGTTTAGGTTTGTTTGAAGGTTTGCCAAGTGGATTGATGAGGATCGGCAGGCTCTATACTTTTTGAGAGGTACTCTATTGATGTTTGTTCACTCCCACTGAGACCTGGGTGTGGTGGTGGATGTAAAACTTGAAATTCCACAATCATATCTGAGAGGTAGTGGGAGAGGCTTCAAGATTGGCCAACAACCTGCTGAGAACCACAGTTTTCCATAGTCCTAACTTTATGGTGTCCCTCTTTGTGAAGGACACTAGGAAGCATCATCCATGGGTTGGATGAAATCACCAACCTTGGATTGCAGAGCTCCTTATATGAGAACACGAAGGCATCCCTATTCGCTGTTGAGGCCAGCCTGAAATACAGACATCAAGAGAAGATTCCTTGGAGCGGATGAGTTCAAATGGGTATCAGCCTTTCAACTAATGTGGTGGAGTCTGATTCCGTGGCTGCATTCAAGGCGTTGCTGGCAGAGGTTCTGGGCAATGTTCTGATTCATTCATTTGGAGTTGGTCTTTCTTTTGCTTGTTGAGCTCGGGGCCTTGGATCTGCTTACCAGGTGCTACTTGCCCATATGGGTGGCTCACCCTGCTTCTCTCACCCCATTTTTTTTACCTGGGTGTGGGTGGTGGGTTATTTCTGTTTCTTGGTGTTGTTGTGTGGGGAGTGGCAACTGTGTGGGTTGGGGTGTGGAGTGTGTTCCATCTCCATGGGCTTCTATGTTGTGCACGGCTGTGCGGTCTGTTGTTTTGTATAGCTATATAGATAAATATGTATAAATTTGTCATGTATACCGTTTGTTCATATGATAGCTAATGGTGCGCACTAATTCCAGTTCTTAAACATGTGTTTACATAGCTTTTCTCGACATTAAGCCGGCGCGCATGTCTGTGCTGGCCTCCCCCAGCTATGTTGTTCATCATTGGTTTGTGGCACTGCTGGTGGAGGCTACAAAGGTAAGAGACTAATGTTGTGATATTTTCAGTATACCATATCCACTTGCATGTCGGCTAATATTTGTTTTCGTTACACTGCTGCTATTTCTAGTCACTATAACATGACCACAAGGGTTAGTAGCTACCTGTTCATCTCCCTCTCAGCATTCTGACTTCTCAAAACATTTTCTCAATAGCAAAATTATTGCCTTGATACATATTTATTACTCATTATCATTGCCAAGATACATTATTTCCTGCTGACTTGTTTGACCTATCGCATGGTGAAAGCATCATTGTTACCTTTTTCTATCACTGCAGTTTGCTTGCTCATACAAATTTCATTCTTGAGAGGCCTAATTCTATACTGAATAAATTTAAATTGTTAGCTAACCATCTAAGTTCCATCTGCAGTAAGGGTCCTGTTTAAGCGAGAGGACAATGTAAAGAGTTTTGGGTGGCTGTGTTGCCTTGAGGAAACATTCTGCTACAAGGTGATGAGTTGGAGAGTGTTGTGCAGGACGACCTCATGAAGTGCCTGACCAGATCACTGCAGCCATTCCCTGACGCCCTACGTCTGCTGAAGCGGCGCGTCAGCCTCCGTGCCCTTCGTGTCGACTCACCCGCCGCCGATCTCCTGTTGCAGCTGTTTTTCTGCTCGTCTGTAACCCTGCAGGCCGAGCACGAGAAGTACCTCATGTTGATGAGCATGATTGGCAAGCAGTTCAGCAACATTCTCACACTGTCAACCAATAAATTTCTTCTCATTCCAGAAGTCGTTCATGCATGTTTTATGCTCTTCCCCAAGTTGGTGGTCATCAAGGCCTACCTTCTCCTCACAATGTCCACACTACAAATAATCAGGGATAACTGCTGCCCTCAGGTCAAAGAACTTTGTTTTGGTTTCTTCAGTACTTACAAAGACCTGTCAAATGATGATTACTGTAGAATATTTTTTAGTGGTACCTCGCTCGAAAATGTGGAAAGAAAATTCACTTTAGGAACACAAGTTCAAGTGTCATTTCCAGCTTTAAGAACGTTGTCATTACCATTGCCCATGCCTGATTTTCTCAGTTTCTTCAAAATGTTCTTACATTTTTACCCACTCTGTCATGTAGACTGGCTACCCCAAGAACTTGATCTTGTCAAGGTGAGCACCTTTGACGCTGCTCTCTGCCACACCATTGACATCAACCCCGCCCACAGACTTCGTCACTGTGAACTACGTTATGAAGACCTCAGGTTTCCTTATGTTGATGAAGTCCTTATGAAGTGGACTTGCCTAGATACAATGGCTTTCATCTACAGTCACGCAAGTAAAAGCATCAACCATGACCAAGCCAGGGAAAAGCTACAGTCTATCCTCCAAGGATGTAAGCAGTTGAAAAAATTTCATATGGTGGTAGTTTCAGCTAATGTGGAGGAGTGTTTTCAAACCACTCTCAATGCTCTTGAAAAGTATGGTGACAAAATCGAGAAATTGTCTTTTGTTGACATGAACCATTCCCTCTCTCACAGGCAGCTTGTGGACTGCATCAATGCTTGCCCTAACATTCTCTCCCTGGAACTCAATTGCAAACCAACATCAAAATATTTCAAAGATGTAAAGGTACGCCTCCTTCACAATCTCCAGGCCCTTACGCTTATATTCCTCACATGTCACATGGTAACAAAATCAAAAGTTTCCGCAATGCTAATTGGTGATTTACTGAAGGTTTCTCCTAACTTGAAGTCTTTAAAAATACCTATTGATGACTTCTTTATTTCTGAAATGAATTTCATGAAGTTTCCTCCTGGCCTTGAAATTCTCACAGCCTTCTTCTTCAATGGGAGTGAATATAAGGGTTTACAGAAACCTCTGCTGAAGATTGTCAAAAAGTTGGCGCTCAAAGAACTGATTGTTGACACTATAGAAGACTTTCGCTTGAACTTGAGATGTCAGAGCTTGCAGAACTATGACAGCGTTGTTCACGTTCGAATGCGTCATATGGTGTGCAACACTGAATTGCAGGTGCACTGCTGTCACCCTAACTATTCCTGGCAATCGGCCTGAACACATCCATGATAGCATGGCCATGGACATAGAACAAAGCTCTTCAATTTTGTTAACCAGCTGCTGCTGGAGGATGCACATATTATTCCATCCATTATGCATATGGCTTATGTCTTTCTAGCTTTGAACACCAAAATGATATGTATGCCATGAGTAGACTTGAGAATACTGAAACAATTCATGTGTGATGAACAGATACAGTTTCTCAAGATCTAGCTATTAATAAGTGGTTTAATATTACAATGTGCTGAGTCAAACATAATGGGTAGGTAGCTAGTTGAAGGTTTAATGGCCTGTCAGAACACATGTTTGGCATTTACTGAGCAGAATCTGCATCTCATGATACAGCTACAGATACAGATACCAGGCGGCATCCCCCAGAAAGGGGGGTGGCCCACGGCATGGCGCACCTCACACCCTCATATGCTCACACTCATACAACTTAGTCCTTTAGTGCTAAAGGGTCCGGCCGGTAGCCCTCAACTACACTCTGGGTCACGAGTGCAGTCCGAGGATCCGTCGTCAGAAGCAGGGCCCGACAGTTTTCTCTGGTTTACTCCCACCGCGCCAAAATGGCGGCCCCCCCCCACCCACGACCATCCCAACAGCGGGATGCCAAGGGCGGGAAAGCACATCAGAGCAGCGTCAAAATCAGCCATTCACAACCATTCTCCACTCACGCCTGTTCATTGCACGCTCTCTCGCCACCTCCACATTCATGTCTCTCCTTCCCAATGCCTGCTTCAGACCATCCATCCACCCAAACTTGGGTCTAGCTCTAGGCCTGCGACCACTCGCCTCTGCATTAATCACCCTTTTCACCAATCTCCCTTCATCCATCCTCTCCATGTGCCCACTCTGTTCTCCAACTTCTTCACCATCCCTGTTCTGATTCAAACCACGTCGTTGGTGATCCGGTCTCTCATCGTTACTCTAGCCATGCTCCTCTAACACTTCGTCTGAAAAGCATTCAACCTTCTTCTCTCCTCTGCAATCACCCCCCAAGCCTCAGCTCTGTAGCGCATAGTTGGGACAACAACACCCTCATACAGCCCTCTCTTTGCTTCCATCCCCAACGTCCTACAGCTCACAACACTATTTAGTGCACCCAACACTTACATCCCCCTTCACTCGCGCCTTCCACTTCTGTTTCCACTAGTTCAGTTTTCTCCACATGGGAGCCCAGATACTTAGAACACTGAACTTCCTCCAAGAGCTCTCCATTTAGGGTGACACTAATTTTGCACGCATTGACAGTTCTCGAGCATCTCATTACTTTACTCTAACCCACGTTCACTCAAAGCTCCTCCTCTCACACACTCGACCAAACTCAGACACTAGCCTACATAGCTTCTCCTCCGAATCTGCAACCAGGCCGTATCATCAGCAAATAGCAACTGGCTCAACTGCCAACTCCGCCTATTTGCTTCCAACAGTTCCAAGTCACGACCCAGCACACTCGCTCGCGTTCACCTCCCTGACCACTCCATCCATATAGAGGTTGAACAGCCAGGGAGACATCATTCAGCCTTGTCTCAGTCCCACTTTCACTGTGAACCAATCACTTACCTTGCTTCCCACTCTGACACATGCTCGGCTATCAGCATAGAAACTCTGCACTGCTTTCAACAGATGTCCGCCCACTCCATACGAATGCAACACCCTCCTCAGCGCTTCCCTGTCAATTCTGTCGTATGCCTTCTCCAGATCCATGAAGGCCCAGAACACATCCTTTCCTTTGGCAAGGTTCTTCTCACAGACCTGTCTCGCTGCAAAAATCTGATCGGTACATCCTCTACCACTCCTAAAGCCACACTGTTTCTATCCAATTGGGCAGTCCGTACAGTCTCTAATCCTTTTGATCAGCACTCTCCCGTTCAACTTACCAACCCATAACAGACTGATGCCCTTATACAGCGGAACAATGCAGGCACTGCGCCACTCACTTGGTACCAAGCCTGCCACATAACACAAGTTCAGTAACCTCACCAACCATTCAACAATCGTTACTCCACCCTTCTTCAGGCACTCGGTCGCAACTCCATCCAAACCAGGTCCTTTCCCTGCTTTCATCATGTCCACCGCCTACTATACCAACTACTATACCAACAACTACAGCTACTATTTTCTTATCATTCCCGTTGCTCTCACGCGTGAAGTTGCTTGCGTAGTTGCCAATTCAGTGCATGCAATGCTTGTTCCATGTCTTCTGGCTTGGTTTGGTGTAACATTGTCTATGATGGAGGTGGATTTAACCTTATATCTTGTTATGTCCTTCACTCATTGACTCCAATGCACTAGACAACCTTCTGCTCTGATTTATATCCATTTTTATTTCCAGTGTCTTGTCTCTGAAGATCGGCTTGGAATGACTTGCTTAATTTGAAATGAGTGTTGTTGTTAGGATTGCCATACATAAGCATCACAACATAGGCAACTATTATAACAAATAGCTTTGCTTTTTTTTAGCAGCTGCAGCATTGATAAAATGTTCGCAGTACAGGAGAAATGTTTATAAAAGCAATCAATATTCAAATAATAACCTACCAATTTTTTTTACACAATTGTTGGTGAATTATGATTTTTTTTTGTCTATGTATTGAATTGTAATCCAATTTCTTTTGGCTATTGGAAGCAGAGAAGGTGCAGACAATTGTGCTGTTCGATTCCATTTAGGAGCTGGCAAAACTGCCTTTTTTTTATGAAAGGCAGCTAATTCTTATGCTAGTGTTAATGGACTACCATTTGTTACAACATTTTTGATTGTTGGTCAACTGTATATGTATAATAAGATGGGTAGCTAGCTGATAGCAAAATCAATCCATGATGTATGAAATACCAATTTAATTGTGTGCAGTGACTAAAGCATTTGTAATTTTTGAATCACTATTGTTGAATTTTTTGTATCCCTTTTTGATCATCAGTTTCTTGCAAGCTACTATTTGGTTATCCAATTGGATTATATCTAGCTTAGTTTACTCCTACAATTGGCAAATCTTGTTCATAAGTGTCCAATGCTAGACTGATGTGCTATACCTAACAGTCCACTGGCAGTCAGGGTAAAGAAATGGCTGCTAGTGACCAGAACAGTAATATGGTGAGTAACATTAGTGTTGGTACAGATGTTACTGGTATGATCAATTCCATTAAAAATAGCAGTATGGAAAATCAGTACGATACTGGAGAGCATATATATATATATATATATATACATACTGGAGAGCACTGGAGGCAGTACCGTACAACTGCTTTTGCTGTGGCGCTGGAGTGGTGGGTTGTGGTGCGTGTTTGTGTGTGTGTGGGTGTGTGTTTGTGCCTGTCCTGATGTGTTGCTTCTTTGTTGTACAGTGTGCTGTTCTGGAATATATTTTTTTATTTTTTTTTGTTTTTGTTTCTGTCATGCATGCGGATGGTTCATGTGATAGCCAATAGTGCGCACTAATTCCAGTTCCTATACCTGTGTTAACGTTGCTGTTCTCAGCAGCATACTGGCGCGCATGGCTGTGCTGGCCTCCCCCGGCTTTGCTGCTCCCCACTTGATGTGGTCCTGCTGGAGGGGGCTGCAAAGGTAAGAGATCAAAGGTAAGAGAAAATATCAAAAGTGAAAAACGCACTCTGCAGATTCTAATTTAGCTTTGCGCAGAGACAGTATTATAAACAATGACGGACAACTAACCGAGTTTGAAATTAACATTGCAAACTGTTCTTCAGCTATAAGCTCCAAAGTTTTGAGGGTATAGAAATTCCTTTTTTATTTTGGCTGTATCAAAACAAAAGCCCATTCCCGCTCGAAGCTGAATATCACTCAGAGACCAAATATAGTCTTGTAGAGATTAAAGTTTTCAACTTGATTGTAGAGATAGACTATCATCTCTTTAGAGCCAGAGCAATAACGCACCTCTGAAGGATACCCCCTGGGGTATCCCAGGCCCACCTGCCTTCCCGCAGTGTTCTCGTTAACTACCAAATTTTAGATGTCCCTTTGTTTAAATATATTTTGATTCAAAAGATCCCTTCACCACCCTTTCAGTTTGTAGCTACACCCCCCCTTGGTGCACAAAGAGGTGAGCCCCCCACTGATACCAATGTTTGTGAATTAAGAATCAAAAGGAATTGAAATTTTAAAAAATATATAGAAAACGAAAATCTTCTCAGAAAAATTTTGATATAAGATTAATTTTAAGAGTAAATTTATGGATTAGGTTAGTGTATATATTTGTATATTCAATAAAAATGAATGTAAAAAAGGCCCCACGTTCAATACCTAGAACCCTAGGTAGATGCTGGGGATCAAACTCTGTGCAAGTTCATGCCCTTTTAGTGAGGGGCTGACAGCCCCTCCATAGCATTGCACTCTATGCACCTCACACTCATATGCTCACACTCACACAACTTAGCCCTTTTGTGCTGAAGGGGGCTGCCAGTACCTCCTCAACATACACTCTGGGTCACGAGTGCAGGCCGAGGATCAGTCGTCAGCAGCAGGGCCCGACAGTTTTCACTCGTTTACCCCCGCCGCGTCATAATGGCCGGGCCCCCCCACCCACGACCATCTCGACAGCGGGATGCCAAGGGCGGTAAAGCACATCAGAGCAGCATCAAAATCAACCCTTCTCCACTCACGCCTGTTCATTGTACTCTCTCTTGCTACCTCCACATTCATGTCTCTCCTTCCCAACGCCTGCTTCACACCATCCATCCACCCAAACTTCGGTCTACCTCTAGGCCTGCAACCACTTGCCTCTGCATTCATCACCCTTTTCACCAGTCTCCCTTCATCCATCCTCTCCATGTGCCCAAACCATCTCAGAACATGCAAATCCACTTTGTCCTCCAACTTCTTCACCATCCCTGTTCCATTTCAAACCACGTCGTTGGTGATCCGGTCTCCAGCCATGCTCCTCAAATATTTCATCTTGAAAACAT
Source organism: Gammarus roeselii (assembly GCA_016164225.1). Classification (NCBI taxonomy): domain Eukaryota; kingdom Metazoa; phylum Arthropoda; class Malacostraca; order Amphipoda; family Gammaridae; genus Gammarus; species Gammarus roeselii. The sequence goes on from SDVV010008911.1 coordinate 13,359, forward strand.
TCAACCTTCTTCTCACCTCTGCTCTCACCCCCCAAGCCTCAGCTCTGTAGAGCACAGTTGGGACAACAACACCCTCATACAGCCCTCTCTTTGCTTCCATCCCTAACGTCCTACAGCTGATTACACTCTTTAGTGCACCCAACATTTTACATCCCTCCTTCACTTGCGCCTTTGCTTCAGTTTCCACTGATTCAGTTATCTCCACATGGGAGCCCAGATACTTGAAACACTGAACTTTCTCCATGAGCTCTCCATTTAGGGTGACACTAATTTTGCTTGCATTGACAGTCCTTGAGCATCTCATTACTTTACTCATACCGACGTTCACTCGAAACTTCCTCCTCTCACGCACTCTACCAAACTCAGACACTAGCATACATAGCTTCTCCTCCGAATCCGCAACCAGGGCCGTATCATCATCAAATAGCAACTGGCTCAACTGCCAACTCCGCCCATTCGTTTCCAACAGTTCCAAGCCACAAGCAACAGGACGAATCACACCACTGACTTGCCATCACAACTGGGAATGCAAGACTCTAGCACTCAAACAACCTATTTCCCATAAACTCAGACAACCCTGCCTTGAAAGCAGAAATGGTAGCAGACTCATCAACAGCAGCAGGCAGCTCATTTCATATCCTAATGCATCAAACATTTAGAAAAAGCTCCTTGCCACATCCACAGAGCAGTGGGGCATCAAGAGTTTGTGCTGATGTTCCTGTGTCCTACCATCCAGCAACCTTTGGAGCAGAATGGACAAATCAAAACCCTCCGTGTCACAACACAGAATTCTCCAATACTTTATGAGGTCACTTCTCAGTAACCTGCATTGATTGAGAACAAATTGAGAGCCATCAACCAAGATTCCACACACAGGAGCAGTAATCAAGAATGGGCCTGACATGTGCCACAAAGAGTGTGACCATAAAATTTGGCTTCTATCAACTGTCAATCTAAGCAAATCACTAAAAGTCCAGCAGCTTGTCTCACAACTTTTCTGATATGGTCATGAAACTTGAGACCAACATCTACATGAACTCCCAAATTGCGATGAACTAGGACAAACTCCAAACAAGCACCCCCAAGAGTGTAAACAGCATCTGCACTGTGACCAGTACAACCAGCAAAACGTTTTTTGAAACGTAAGGCAACACACTTGCCAGGGTTCAATGACAAATTCCATGAAGATGAAGTCTGGAATACTTTGTCAAAGTCTTCCTGCAAAGCAGGCACACCGCCAACAACATCATGACTTGGAAAGACAAATGTTATAATCATCAGCAAATGCGCCCAACTTTGATAAAAGGCCATCCGTCAAAAAATTAACATAGATGAGAAATAGAACTGGACCCAAGACTTAACCCTGTGGAACCTCACTCAGAACATCCCTCGACTTACTATTCACTTTATCAACACCAACACACACATCATTTGAGAATGAAGAAAACTACCAATCCACCTCAACACAACCTCAAAAACTTCAAGTGCCTGCAACTTCAGGAGCAAAATGGGATGGTAAACAACATCAAATGCCTTTGACAAATCAAGCATGGTCATATCTACCACTAAATCAGCATCAACAGACCTAACTACATCTGAATAGACTAGCAACATCTGATCCTCTGTTGATCTAGCCTTCCTAAATTCAAGCTGTCTGAAAGATAGGAGCTGGTAAGACTCATAATAGTCCACCAGCTCAGCAGCAACAATCCTCTCCATTGATTTGCAGCAAACAGAGGTAAAGCTAACTGGACAATAGTGTTGGGGATCATATCTAGATTTACTTTTAAAATTTTGAATCACCAATGAACTCTTCCATGCATCAGGGAGCATTCCACTCTGCAGAGAAAGGTCAAAGATTATAAAGAGAGGCTGTGGCAAATGCACAGCACACTCCTCCTACAACTTGGGTGGAGTCCATCCATGCCCGTTTGCTGAACTATCATAGAGCCCTGCCAGAACGTCGTGGACATTTTCAGACCTTATGGCTAACTTGCTCATTTTGCTATCAAATAATTGGAAAGAAGCAGAATTGGGAGGAACATCCTCTCTATATACATCGAAAAAGGCAGATGACAGGAGCTCAGCCATCTCCAGTGTATCGTGAACAAGCTGTCCACCTGCATTACAAAGTGGTCCAACTTAAAGATGACCTTCTTTTTTTGTATATAAGCATGGAACAGCTTTGGGGAGTCACTATACCGTTGCAAAAGGTATTCCTCGTACTGAGATTGGCTGAACAAAGCATGATTTCAAAGCTGACAGTTGAGATGAAGAAAGATTGCTAGTGACTCCAAAGTATTTTAGTCATTTCTGCCAAACCTTCTTGAAATCTTGTACTCATCCCATGCATTTGCTCTCCCCACCTTCAACCCGTGGGGAAGCCTCACAGACCATGGTACCCTAGGGCACATGTAAGACTCCTCAGTATAGTGAGGAACACACTATTTGCCTCACAAACACCCAAGTAAACAAATTGAAAAGGCCAATCAATTCTTGATAATGCTTCGGAAATGGCGCCGTAGTTACCCTGGTACCAAGAATACTTCCAAGCCTGGTGTCTTGCACCATCAGGCTCCAAGACATTTACAAACAAATCACAAATAATAGGCGAGTGAGCACACCTCAGAAAAGGAGCTAAAACAACAACATCCCCAACGCAATCTGGTTGGCTTGTAAAAAATGAATCCAGAATGTTGCGGACCAGAGAAAAGTCTGCTCCCTCACCCACTGATGCAAGCCACAAGATACAAAGCAATCCAAAAACGGTTGATCTGTCAAGACAACATTCTCTTCCTGCATCAACTTATCGGACCACTTCATCAAGGGCAGGTTGAAATTCCCCAGCATGACCAACACAGAAGTCACTCATCAAACATCAGATAAAGATTATCCTGATCACCATATGATGGGAGGTCTATAAACAGCCAAAATCCACAAATCAAGTTGAACCAGAAAGACTGCTGCTACATTTGGCAAGTCCACATTAACCTCCTCATACTCCAGTGATTTTATCAAAAATATACAAAGAACACAGTGTTTTTTCACTCCAGAATGCAAATCTCTCACAACAGAAAACCCATGAATCTCAACAAAAAAAGAGCAAACCAAACTTACAAACCAAGTCTCACTATCCACAAACACCCCCAGCCTATTTTCTTGAATAAAATCTATTTTGTTTGTAAGACTATCAACATTTGCCTGGCCAATCTTCAGCACCACCTGTGCGGCAATCTTCACCACCACACCCGCAGCATCACCTCGAGCAAACAGCAGCTACCTTAATGGATACTCCACCGCGGCCACCAGAGCCGCCACCGCGGACACCAGAGCCGCCACCGCGGACACTAGAACTGCCTCCGCAGGCACCAAAACCGCCTCCTCAGACATCAGAACAGCCTCTGCAGACACCAGAACCGCCTCCGCAGACACCAGAACTGCCTCGGCAGGCAACAGAACTGCCTCCGCAGGCACCAGAACCGCCTCGGCAGGCACCAGAACCGCCTCCGCGGACACCAGAACCGCCTCCGCGGATACCAGAACCGCCTCCGCGGACACCAGAACCGCCTCCGCAGACACCAGAACCGCCTCCGCAGACACCAGAACCGCCTCCGC
>SDVV010008912.1:0-16972 GCA_016164225.1 Gammarus roeselii
TTCCCTATCATCAACTCCCATATAACATCCCGATGGGATGAAATGTGGCAACAGAGTGGACAAAAAATGCTTTCAGTCAAACCCTCAGTCGGAGAATGGAAAACAAAGTTCACCAACAGAAAAGACCAAGTGTTCATCAACCGCTTGTGCACGGGACACACGTGGATAACTCACAACCACATGATGGATGTCGACATAGGACCAAACGCGCCACCTTGCCCCTGTTGCCACTAGTGGCTATCACCGTGAAACACTTACTGATGGATTGCAACGCAGTCACAGCAGCCCGACGAGCGTTCCTAGATCCCCCGTGAAACCTACAAAGCCTACCCACTGACCCAACCTACCGTAAAAAGCTTATCACTTTCGGAAAACACACCGGACTATACGAAGCTGTCTAAGCCTCAAACACCTGTGCAAATGAGATGGTCTCTCCACCCCATTAAGCACAGAAATAACAACAGATTTTACGAAGATACGCATTAACTGTTTACTCTCTCGTACGCGCTAGTACGCGAATATGAAACAATTGAAATATGTATTGACTTCAACTTGACATGACTAATATTTTTGCATGCGAGGCCGTGCAAACTTACCTGAATTAATGACGGTCGCGCCCTACGGAGGAGCCTATTATGACTCATGTTGAGGCTCCGGTGGAAATGAGGCTCAATTCAAATCAAATCGAATTCAAGTCCTGAGATGCCTCACAACCAGTACCACGCTAACACTTATTCAATAGAATAAATGCCGATATTGAAGTACACGTTGAGTTTTCATTAATTTTGCCGCTGCATTCAGGTATGGCCCTAAAAAGACAGTTCTCTTAATTGAAGTTGCAGCATTAGAAAACTGGATTGGAGAAAGCCTTCAAGGGATAATTATTTTATTCCTCAAGTAGCGTTCAGATTTGGTTATGAATATTTGTGCAGAAAATACAACGTCGAAAAACTTTTTAGTTTGCCCTGCTATTTGCACTGTAGATAGTTTCGGATAAATAATCACTTCAGGCAATCAAGTATTTGTACAAATGTTAATTATTAATTTGGCTGACGGTTTGCTCTACCAGTTGAATTACTGACAAACTGGCACCAAAATCTCAGCGGACAATCTCTATCAACCTATTGATTGCTAGTTTTAATGAACAGTATTGCGAGCGAATACACAAGTAAGCAAACAAAAGTTTTAGTAGATTGTTGGGAAAAATATTATGGGACAGATGAAGATACAGTTCAATGCCAAATTTCCATAAGGGGCGTGGCCGTCGGCAAGCCGCGTCTAACACTTCTCTCATGCACTTACACACTCCTCTCATACACTTACACACGTACCAAAATTTAACCTTTAGGAGTTAAAGGGTTCGGCCAGGAGTCCACAATCACACTACAGGTCAGGAGTGAGGTAAGAGATAAGTGTCAGCAGCAGGGCTCGACAGCATTTTCTATTGGCTTCGTCATTATTGGGCAGAAATGAAAATGATAATACATCACAAGGAACTTGTGCGATCGTAAACCACCTGTTAAGTAAATAAATACAAATCGATTTAATGTGTTTTCGAGCTTGTTCACTTTTCTATTCATAGGATTCTATCCACCTGTATTTTTTTCAACTTGTTCGACGAGCCATAGAGACTTGAATTTGACTATGTTTGTGAACTCGAACGCTTTCCCATCGAAAAATATTTGAATCTTGCTCCGTAGGTTGGTCGAACGTTTTTACAACTGCCTGGCATAGAGCCCATTTCTAGATTTATAGTAATATCTTTATAATATGTAGTTGAGCTGGACTAGAGCATCTTTTAACGATTCCTTCTTGGGCCATACATCATAATCAGACTCTGATGGGATGTTTTACATGGCATATGTTGAATACGAGTTTTTTCTACTAATTATTGAGTAGATGAAGCGGTTTGGCAGCTTCATTTAGTTCCGAATAAGTTGAGTAATTAGGGTTAAATTATTATTGATGAGGAGGAATTCACTGATCCATGAACGATTTTAAATGATTTCAATCATGATTTCAATATTGTACCTGGTACCATAATTGCATATATTACTACCGACAACTTTCCCTTTGAACATTATTTAGAGAATATAATCCACGAACATCCAATCTACCCTGCCGACCAGAACGAATTAAAATCGATCATTAATGGTTACAAGATTTAGCGGCACCAATGTAATTAAAGCTGTATCGGCATAGATCATTGTAGCTCCCTTGACCCAACTTGTCAATAAGTGATTCCAGCAAGTTAATTTTCCCGATGTACTCAAAATCGCTTCATTAGTCAAATTCATAAAAAAAATAAAAAATTCACTGACTTAACGTATTATCGTCCAATATCAGTCCTGTCCGCCTTAAACAAAGTTTCCGAAAAAGGTTTTTACGCTGGACTAAACACTCACTTTGTATCAAATAACTTTGCCAAAATCAATATGGAATTCACTGACTTAACGTATTATCGTCCAATATCAGTCCTGTCCGCCTTAAACAAAGTTTCCGAAAAAGGTTTTTATTTACGCTGGACTAAACACTCATTTTGTATCAAATAACTTTGCAAAATCAATATGGTTTCAGACTTTCGGTAATAGAGAACATGCTGAATTAAATTTACTGGAGATGTTATTGATGGGTTTGATAGTGGGAAAACATTATTGAGTTAGTTACATTGACAAAAGTTGGATGGAAAGTAATCTGTTTGAAAGAACCCCCATAGTGAGTAGGAATAAGCAATCATGATCTGTCCGTATGCTAAACATAGGAGTACCGCAGGGATCGCTCCTTGGGCCTTTGTTCTTCCTTATCTATATTAGTGGAATTGTAAACACTAGCGACAGGCTATTTTTGTCCTTTTCGCAGATGATACTACAAATTTTCGACCGGAAAATCTTAATATTACTACTACTAACATGAATAATCAGTTGGTTATCGTTTAAAACTAGTACATATCAAATAAGTTGACTTTGAAGGTCATGATTTCCGGTGGAACATACCCATTCCTAACACACATATCTATGTAATTGGTTCGACAGCATTCACATGCATAGCGCAAACAAAATTTTTCGTTTTCGTATTACAGCCTTATTAATTTCTTTACGACTTAATGTATAACCTTGTATGCTTATACATACATACTTATTCTCCCACTGTGTCGTCACATCATGAACATTTTGCTGCAGTGTTTGTTGACAAAGCTATGTATCCATCAACTTGCATTGACAACGGCTTTTTAAATGAAAATTAGTGTAATGTTTTTTCTACGTATGAATACGGATTTGCGAATTGACCGCAGCACGTCAACACAGTCCCAGCTATTATATCAGTGCAGAGCCGCTAACACTTGGAATTCGATTGTTGTTGATATAAGTACGAGTAGAAGTATAGGCACCTTCAAACGTAAACTGATATTATACCTATTTGAACTTCTACTTGAAGAAATTCTTGAAAGGTAATTCGCTTCCTCCATGCAATTTATCATGTCAATTAACTATTTGTTATTCATAGGTGTCATTTAAGGATACTTTCATTCAATGTATTTCCTGTTAATATCGCTACGGCCAAGTGGTTAGCGTATCCGACTGCAATGTCAGCCTCTGGTGCTGCATGTCGCAAGTTCAAGCCTCGGCATGGGCACGGTGGTCTTGTGGCGGGGAGATTCGGCGCCTCCCCTCTCTGTGACAGCCTAACTTAGCCACCCTCCTAATTAGAGGAAAACGGCTGTACATCTACACATACATACATTCACTCACATTTCATGTTCTCTCAATAATTTAGAAGCCTTCTCAATTATCAAACCCATCTTTTATGACTCATTGAAATGTTTTTTTCCCTTTCGTCTGCAACCATGTTAACTATGCACTCCTTTCAAAATACGTTCTTGAATGCCAAGAATTATGTGAGTAACTGTTATATACAAACTTATTTGGGACATTTTCGACTCAATGTTCCCTACCAAATTACCAATTTGAAAATAAAATGGTCATGATGAAGTATATGTCTGCCGATCTTACACATGTACCTGTTTTTATTGAAATTGATAGCCCACTGTGACGTTTTTATCTGTCGAGGCATATTGGACAATATAGAGTCCTCAACAATGACCATCGACTAGTGGAATATTGAGATGAATTTATCTACTACCCATAGTTGTAAGTATATATTAGGTACATTTATGTGGCAAATATTGAGTTCGGGACCGCTCACGCTGGAAGACATGGTACAGTATATAACATCCGTGTGATCTGATATTTGTTGAGTTCGGGACCGCTCATGCTGGAAGACATGGTATATAGCATCTGTTTGATCTGATATTTGTTGAGTTCAGGACCGCTCACGCTGGAAGACATGGTATATAGCATCCGTGTGATCTGATATTTGTTGAGTTCAGGACCGCTCACGCTGGAAGACATGGTATATAGCATCTGTGTGATCTGATATTTGTTGAATTCAGGGCCGCTCACGTTGGAAGTCATGGTATATAGCATCTGTGTGATCTGATATTTGTTGAGTTCAGGGCCGCTCACGCGGGAAGACGTGGTATATGGCATCTGTGTGATCTGATATTTCTTTTATGTCAACCTGTCGCTATACTTAATTAAATTTTATATCCTTTAAGAAACGTCCGTACCTTTGCTCATTGGGCAATTAGCTGTTACGACAGTAGCTGTTACGGCAGTAGCTTTAATTAGCTGGTACGGCAGTAGTGGTTACGTTGGTAGCATTAATTAGCTGTTACGTCGGTGGCTTTAACTAACTGTTACGGCAGTAGCTGTTACGTCGGTAGCTTTAATTACCTGTTACGGCAGTAGAAGTTACGTCTGTAGTTTTAATTAGCTGTTACGGCAGAAGCTGTTACGTCGGTAGCTTTAACTAGCTGTTACGGCAGTAGCTGTTACGTCGGTAACTTTAATTACCTGTTACGGCAGTAGAAGTAACGTCAGTAGTTTTAATTAGCTGTTACGGCAGTAGCTGTTACGTTGGTAGCTTTAACTAGCTGTTACGGCAGTAGCTGTTACGTCGGTAGCTTTAATTAGCTGTTACGGCAGTAGCTGTTACGTCGGTAGCGTTAATCAGCAGTTACGGCAGTAGAGGTTACGTCGGAAGCTTTAACTAGCTGTTACGGCAGTAGCTGTTACGTCGGTAGCTTTAACTAGCTGTTACGGCAGTAGCTGTTACGTCGGTAGCTTTAATTAGCTGTTACGGCAGTAGCTGTTACGTCGGTAGCGTTAATCAGCAGTTACGGCAGTAGAGGTTACGTCGGAAGCTTTAACTAGCTGTTACGGCAGTAGCTGTTACGTCGGTAGCTTTAACTAGCTGTTACGGCAGTAGCTGTTACGTCGGTAGCTTTAATTAGCTGTTACGGCAGTAGCTGTTACGTCGGTAGCTTTAATTAGCTGTTTCGGCAGTAGAGGTTACGTCGGTAGCCAATATAAGCATGTTTAATTTAAAAATAGCAAAGGATGAAAATGTGCTGACTAGCTTTCGTCTCTTTTTATAGTAGGCATATCGAAGCGGTTTCGGGGGTAGACGTAGCAAATCGTATCTCTCTAGATTGCGACACATCTTCCTGTTATTAGATGGTTTGGGGATCTGGCAACGTTTTGGGGCTTGCTCTTTTCAGATATCGTCCATTGTAGGTTTTTAAACAGCGTCGGAACCATTGACAAGGGTCAACGGTAGTAGTATAGCTCCTCCATCATTGATAATATAACACAGCAGCAGGAATATGTGAAGGTATTGAGTTGCTCGTCATTTCCAATCAAGCTCGGGTCTTGTCACATGAAATTCATTACATCGGCTTCATTGCCCATTTTCAATTTTTCCTACAGCGTCTTCAAGTATCGGCGCACATCATCGTCGCCATTATTGACGTCATTATCCGCGAAAAAATGTCGTTCCCGATCTCGATTGATCGCAAGAATGAGGATAATCATAGACGATTCAAATACTCTTTGACGATGTTAGTAGATGAATAGTCTTAGCAGTATCGCCGTACCATTGAAAGCAACTAAACACTTGTAAATTCGGTTCTCAGATGATCGTTTTAGACATCACATCTGTCGTTGTTAACGGGCAGGTCGATTCATCGCCGCCCTGGTCAGCAATGACCATAAGCAGTTGAATTTGTGCGATTAGCGGCGCCCTTGGCCGCTAATCGCCCCTTTCTTGTGGTCGTCGAGTAGGAAGTGGATCTCTAAATGTTGAGGTTTAGATTCTACGACATCGTATGCTTGGATCTGCCTGAACGTTTATTCCAAGAGATGACGGAACGTATTGGACGAATTGTACCCTTACATGTCATTGATCTATGACAATACACTAAGGAACGATGTTTCATACTTATATGATGCTCACAATTTGGATGTTTCTTGAGTATGACTCGTTTCAATTTCGAGATGATTGATTGTTCTGTTTGACTTATAGTATGATGTAGCAGTATCAAAATCCAAGAAAGTTATAGATTTTTTGGGCACCCATTTTCTTCAATTACGAAACAAATCAGTTCACTTGTGATCCATCTTTGTAAAATTTATCTTAATGTGTCCTGAGGGTGTGCGAAGTCATGTCCACACGTTTAACAAATTCGACTTGAACTCTACATTAACACTCCATACACTAACTAAAGTAGAAGATTAAATACACGAGACGTGAATTAGTTTCTTATTGTAGCAATAAGGCCACAGAAACGTGCATTTGTTAGGACGCGTTGTCATACCCTTTAGTTGTTAAGGTATAGAGACGACGGCTCCGACCGAGGGGGATTCTGCGGTTCAGCGGCTAGGGCATGTTAGCCACCCTGGCGTACACATCGAGAAACACGCATGCTGATTTCTTCATATGTACGTAATTGTGTACAACAAGATCCTTTATAAGGAGGGGATTGGGGCATTGGAGCCAGTCTTGGACATACACAATTACAGCCTCAATTTGTCCTCTATTATTTTGTGAATAATTATTCCATAAGTGTTCATCTTTTGCGTATAAGCAAAAAATAATTCTGGTCTGCGTGCCGTGAGCTATCACAATAATGAATCTAATCGGCTCCGTGTCTAATGGTCCTCAATTTAATAATGTTAATGCTAGTGACGGTGCTTGAGGCATCACTAATGGTCAACTTTACAATGAGGGAGGGACCTTTCTTCAACAACCGTCGGCGAGGCATCGATTAACACAAGCAATAATCTTCAAAAATGAACACCTGCCCCTTATTGAATAGTTCAAGGGCTTGGAAACGAACACTCTAATGATGGTTACACACAGAGCTTGACATGACTACAAGAAAAAGAAGGATTGGTAGATTGTGGTAATATTCTACGAGAGATGTTATATACTTATTTATAACCACCACGACGGGTTAGCAAATAAAGCAACGAACTTGATCAGATATTCGTGCTGCACTCAATTACGAATAAAGATGACACTAATTAATAGTGTTTGTTATAAACTTGAAGCCACGTGACATTTATTGAATGTGAGGGCGACTCTGGGGATCCCAGCGTCCTGTCGCGAAGGTGGGAGGTCCCTCGTCATGTTCAATAGTGTTCTGAGTTCCTCCAGAAACCTCGTTAAAACTGAGAGGAGCGCAGGGGAAATATTCTGCGCTTACAGCTTTCATTTTCAAGTAAAAAACAGATACAATTGTTCGAAGTGAAAAGACAAAGCACCACGACTGCTCCTTCTCGCCCATCCCTACACTGAACTGACTTCATCAGACACGTGCATTGCAATGTGGCTGAGAGGGATTCTCGAGTTGGAGGACTCAAGATCAAATGAAGATACTGATAAGCGTTTAGAGGTCATTCACGAACCACCAAAATACACAAACGAAACATTGATGTCCTTTCAACCGCAACGCATGTCGGTATAATGATCAAACTGTTCTGTATAAATGTGTTTACTTTTCAGGATAACAACATACCATCCAATTAGGATGATATAGTTTAACCTTTTAGAGTGAAAGGTTACTAGGCCTACCTTGGCATTTGAGACTAACAGTTGCAACAAACATAACCTTGAACATGAATGTGTAACGGTCTGCTAGCATTGGTGGGTCACACATGACACACATAACCGATCGGTGTGAACTGCAATTATTTCACGGCAGTTGTGGCTAGACTCACAATACCAATGATTGTATTGAAGACTCACGTTCGTCCCGACGCCTCAATATCTTTATTGAAGACCCGGGTTTGCCACGACACCCCAATAATTGTGTTGAGGGCGTTAACAATTGAGCTAATTAGACTAACATTACAAAGTGTGTGCAGGGCAGAGTCTTCTGTAACACTTAATGATCTGCTGGCTGGCTGATAGCAGCGGTATGGGCTGATGTAGGAGGCGGTTTGGGCTGTTGTAGCAAGCGGTTTGGGCTGGTGTAGCAGGCGTTGTGGCCTGGTGTAGTAGGCGGTTTTTGCTAGTGAAGCAGGCGGTTTGGGTTAGTGTAGCATGCGGTTTGGGCTGGTTTAGCAGGCGACTTGGGCTGGTGCAGCAGGCGGCTTAGGCTGGTGTAACAGGTGGTGTGGGCTGGTGTAGCAGACGGTGTGGGCTGGTGTAGCAGGCGGCTTGGGCTGGTGTAGCGGGCGGTTTGGTGTGATTTATAGCAGGCGGTTTCGGGTGGTGTAGCAGGCAGTTTGGGCTGGCTTAGCAGGCGGTTTGGCTGGTGTAACATGCGGTTTAGGCTGGTGTAGCAGGCGATGTGGGCTGGTGTAGCAGGCGGTGTGGGCTGGTATAGCAGACGGTGTTGGCTGGTGTAGCAGGCGGTTTGGACTGGTGTAGCAGACGGTGTGGGCTGGTGTAGCAGGCGGTTAAGGCTGGTGTAGCAGGCGGTGTGGGCTGGTGTAGCAAGTGGTTTGGGTTGGTGTAGCATGCGGTTTGGGCTGGTTAGGTAGGCGGGTTGGGCTGGTGTAGAAGCCGGCTTAGGCTGGTGTAGCAGACTGCGTGGGCTGGTGTAGCAGGCAGTTTGGGCTTGTGTAGCGGGCGGTTTGGGGTGATGTATAGCAGATGGTTTGGGCTGATGTAGCAGGCGGTTTGGGCTAGCTTAGCAGGCGGTTTGGCTGGTGTAGCAGGCGGTTTAGGCTGGTGTAGCAGGTGGTGTGGACTGGTGTAGCAGACGGTGTGAGCTGGTGTAGCAGGCGGTTTGAACTGGTGTAGCAGGTGGTTTTGGCTGGTGTAGTAGTTGGTGTGGGCTGGTGTGGCAGACGGTGTGAGCTGGTGTAGCAGGCGGCTTGGGCTGATGTAGCGGGCGGCTTGGTGTGGTGTATAGCAGGTGGTTTGGGCTGGTGTAGCAAGCGGTATGGGCTGGTATAGCAGGAGGTTTGGACTAGTAGAGCAGTCGGTATGGACTGTTGTAGCAGATGGTGTTGACTGGTGTTGCAGGCGGTTTAGGCGTGTGCAGCAGGCGGCTTGGGCGGGTATAGCAGGCGGTGTGGGCTCGTGTAGCAGGCGGTGTGGGCTTGTGTAGCAGGCGGTGTGGGCTGGTAAAGCAAATGGTGTGGGCAGGTGTAGCAGGCGGTGTAGGCTGGTGTAGCAGGCGGTGTAGGATTGAGAAAACTTATCGGGCTAGTGAAATATGACAAAAAGGTCAGGGTTGTCTTACAATTGATAATAACACGTCAGTAACAGACTGATTGAAAACGGCTACGGACATAAAAAAAGGAGTCGGACCAAACTTGTTGAATGTAACTTTATAAGCCTGGTCAAAATCTGAAACTAATTAAAAATCAGGAACGGAATTTAACATTGAAATAGATTGGAAACGGTGGAATTTCTCTCAACATTAACTCCCACGCGGAGTATATTATTTCGAGTATTCCTCATAATAAATATTTGCTGATGTACGAGCGTCTCAAATAGACTGCTAAACATCCTGAAGATCTTACATGAGGAAACGGAATATCCTGTTGAACATCATTACGATTTCAAAAGGAGAAACAGAATAACCTGCTAAACAGCATTACGATCTTATTCTGAGAAATGGAATAACATGCAAAACATCGTGACGATCTTACATTGAGAAACGGATTAACCTGCTAAACATCATGGCGATCTTACACTGAGAAACGGAATAACCTGCTAAACTTCATGACGATCTTACACTGAGAAACAGAATAACCTGCTAAACATCATGACGATCTTACACTGAGAAACGGAATAACCTGCTAAACACCATGATGATCTGGCACTGATAAACAGAATAACCTGCTAAACATCATGAGGATCTTATAAGGAGAAACGTAATAACCTAAGCGAGAAAAAGTGGTCAACATCATCAAATTGTAATAAAGGAAAATCAGCTACAGTCGATTAAAATTTTGTGAATAATATTTTATAAAATGATACGTTTAGACAAAGTTAGGAAGTTGAAAATTTCGAGCAGCAAACTATGTTCCTCTTCAGCGGTATATAACTGAAGATCATATTACGTTGCTAGAAAATATAGACTTCTTTACCTGGTCAAATTTGATCAATTCATAAAATATTGTTCACAAAAATTTATGGATTGTGGTTTATTTTCCCTTAATTATTGATGGTTCTCGGGATTGAGGCTTTTTACCTCCTCGAACCATCAAATAGCACAATATATATTTTATTTACCTGTCAATGATCAGTGAAAATTAAAATGATGTATGGTTTTCGTCCAATTTACCTTGAAGATTTACACCCTTTTTTCATTGAGGATGACTGGAATATTATAATATTTTCTTTCAGGAGCTCCTTTCCAGATAATGATTGATTGTCTGAAATGAGAGTAAGTTAGGGAATACTAAATTGACCTCAGAGCATCGGGGGTGAGTGAGTTTGACATAGAATATATAATCCCTAACACCTTACTCAAGTTAAGACAGGCAAGCAAAATTTGAAGTCGGAAGTACAGGCTCATCGTCTTGAATGAAGCCAGGACACTTGATATGAGAAACCCAGTCTAACACCATACCGGTTGAACAAGACATTTACCAGCTGATAGTGATGTCGGGGAGTAACAAATAAATTTTATTTTACTGTCATGAGCAATATGAGAATGCTGGATGAATTAGAATAAAATATTCGACATGAACAATTGCTTGTTCAAAGTTGACACCTACAACAAAGGATGAACACACAGAACAAAGGATGAACACATGCAACAAAGGATGGACACACAGAACAAAGGATGAACACATACAACAACGGATGAAGCAAAAAAAAACATTCTAGTTCAAGGTGTGATGTATCATGTTTAAAAATATTTAGAAGAAGGATGCCCTTGACTGATCATAAAGGAACGCCAATTGTTATGGTCAACAAGTCCGATTTTCTGTCGTTGCAGAGTACACACTGATGACCCCGAAGGGACAAATAACTATCAACCATTGAGTAAGCAATTCCACAGTCGCCGTAAGCTTGAAATTGTGTGAACAAACTATCCTAATCACTGTATCAAATACCGTAGCAGGTCAAGAAATGGAATTACGTTTTAGGTTTCGTCATCAATTTTTTGAAGCAGGTCAGGCACTATATGAACGGTGGCTAAAGCTATATTAGATATATTTAGGAAACCGAATCGCCCACTATACACACATAATTACCCATAAAACCGTCATTCAACCAAGTGTGAATTATCTTTCAAATAATTGTTTGAAAACACTAAGTAGAAATTGGACGATTGCTGGATACTCTGATAAAGTCACGGATATGTTTCAGAACGTTCGGATGAACATCCAATTTCATGCATCTGTTAATGACATATCAGAGGGAGGGAAGTAATTATATGTGACTAACATCAAAATTAAGATGTTTGGTTTAATTTCATTGCGGTTAATTAATCTTTTATTTGTAGATAACCTGAGATATTTATTGATTTCAGTGACATTGGTTGATAAGACAATGCATGCATTATGATTCACTTTGATATTGACTTGTTGAGTTGCAATAGATGGACAAACGAGTTAAAGTGGCTTGCTGAGTATTGATCAGGAAGTGGATTACCTTTGACTTTAAGGGAGATCTTAATAATTTTTTGCACACCGATCCAACATTAAATTATGAATAAACCCTGTTCGTCTTAAGTCATTGTGTTCTTTGAAGAACCCATTTCTGTGATGCAATAATTTGCACACTGTAGGAAGTATCGTTGTCATAGTGCGATAAATAATAAATGATCTGCGAGTGATTATGCTTCGATTCAGTAATGGTCTAGAAAGCGACTGGTTTCATTGCTGGCATTTTGAACCTGATACTTAAAATAACGGGAGAGGTGACTTGACAAACCATGGTCAACAACACCCGATAGGCTGCTATCGCTGGAGGAAAAGCTACCCCAAATTTGATCAAGCAAAGAAAATATAATAATTGGGTCATTAAGGGACGGCTCCGTAGTTTTGACTATTGATGCCAACTGGTTAGGAAATCCATCAGTCAATGGAAAATGATTGAGGTTAAATAAAATAGTGTTGAAATCGTCACACAAAATTATATTTGTATTAACTGGGATTGTGTGGAGTATTTGTACGATAAAGTTTCACTGCAAACTGAATTCCATCTTGCAGAGGCTCGTATAAACACGTCACAAACAAATCCCGCACTGTAGTGGTTCGTATTCACACGTTCCAAACATATCACGCACCGCAGTGGCTTGTGTAAACACGCCACGGACAAATCCCGCACCGCATTGGCTTCTATAAACAAGCCGCAAACAAATCCCGCACCGAAGTGGCTTGTATAAACACGCCACAACCAAATTACGCACCGCAGGGGTTTGTTTAAAAACGCCACAAGAAAAATACGCACAGCAGCTCACAAGTGTTTACAAGTGTAAGAAGACAACAATAGGCCTATTGACCCAAAACAGGTGGGCTTTTGATAGCAAGAGGACTAGTTCTAAAGTAGATCGTCTAAGAGAGCTTCACGTACCATTTTCATTGTTAAAACATCAAGAGAGGGAACAACTTAACTATTTATAGCGATTTACGTAAAATTTTTTGAGCTGTGACTTAAACGTTTTGATTGGAATGCTGTTTACAACCTCCGCTGGGAGTTTGTTCCGTTCTTCGACAACTCTATACGTGAAGAAATTGTGAGTGATATCGAGTGAGAAACGCTCCCCAACGATTTTGTATCCATTATTTCTAGTCACTCCACTCGCATCTAGAGTGAAAAGGCTCGCTCGGTCAAAGTTTTCCTAACCCTTCAAAATCTTGTCACAATCATGTCATCTCCGACTCGACGAATAAAGAATAAAGGTTGAGTTCACGCAGTCTGTCTTCGTACGATCTATTCCGCAGCGAAGGGACGAGTTTGGTATTGAACCTTCTTTAATTTATTAACGTATTTCTAAGATATAGAGACCGGAACTTAACGGATTTCATTTGATTTGATTTAGGCCTCATTACCACCGGAGCCTAAACGTGAGTCATGACAGGCTCTCCTTAGGGCTTGATGACCATATGTTGAAGTAGTCTCGCATACCTGTGAGGGCGAGAAAAACAACGTTGTCAAAGTTAGAACAATTGGTACAAGGTCTACGTCTTCATGGATTAGATCAACTCCAACCGCAACGCATCACAGGGCTTATAACTACGCGGTCCACGTCAACCACAGAAATAACAAATGGTCCGAGCACGCGCGACCGAGCACAGACAGAAAAAACATTTATTCACACAATCACCAACAAGGAACTGGCACAAATGCATTAGCATTGTTCAAGATGACAAAATTGTGGCTTGCGAAGAAGAAAGGGCAGGTTTATCATTGACTGAAAAACTGCTCAGATTATTGAAATCACACTTATTGTTTAAGGGAATAGGTTGAGGAGGGGCAGAGGTCTCTCGGGTCCCAAAAGATCCCGATGAGTCCCATGTACCCCGAGCTCCCCGGGTCCCTCGAGTCCCCTCGTCCCAGCTCATCTTTGCTTGTCTCGACTCATTTCGGCCAGTTCGACTCGTCGCGCCCAACTCGACTTGTCTCGACATGTTCCGACTGATCTCGACGCACCTCGACCAGCCACGGCTCTCCCTCTCTGCGCCGGGAATCCTGTGGACTGTAATAACTAATTTTTCTACTCAAGCCTTTTATGGCGGGAGCAGTTTGGGGGGAAGGGCAAAGGTCCCTTGGGTTCCAAAAGAGCTCGATGAGCCCCGGAGGGTAACCCAAGTCCATCGGGTCCCCCGAGCTCCACGGGTCCCCCGAGTCCTCTCGTCTCAGCTCATCTCAGTTTGTCTCGAATCATTTCGGTCAGTCTTAGCTCGTCGCACCCAACTCGCCTTGCCTCAACACGTTTCGACTGATTTCGACGCCCCTCGACCAGCCTCGACGTGGCTCTTCACCTCTGCGTCAGCAATGATGTGGAATGTAATAACGAATTTCTCTACTCAAACACTCCAGACATATACATTCCTCTGTGTATGGGTTTTACAGCGTTGGGAGGGGGCAGCAGAGGTTCCAGGATTAAGACGGGCCTCAAGAGGGTCCCACAGTTCCTCAAGAGGGTCACAAAGGGTCTGAAGGGTGTTTCAAAGAGCCCCAGAGGGTTAGAAGTGGGTCCCCCTAAAACCTCCTGGTCTTCCAAGTCCCCCGGGTTCCCGAAATCCCGGGTCACCCGAGTTCCGGGAGTCCCACGAGCACCCCCCATTCCCTAAGTCACCTAGTCTCAACCAACCTCGATAAATAATATATAATGCAAAATTTATCACCATGAAAAAAGTGCAGAGATAAATAATAGAGCCCAAGAAAGAAGAAATACTAAAATACTACACACGCGCATGCGTGCATTGTTGCCGTAGCGCGGTTTCAGTATGTCATAAAAGAAGCTGTAAAGTTGTGCTTTAGCTTCTGTTTGGAGTTGACGAGGTATATATCTACGATAGCTTAGGTAATAGAACTTTTATCACATTTTCAATGCAAGGCAGAAGGCGTTGCAGTGCATTTTGATGCAAGGCATGTTGCATATCTGTAATTTCTTCATCGTACAAGGGGTGTTTTGTGCAATAGTTGGAGAAGACCATGTATTCAGGCAGAGACGATTACCGCATTTTCCGTCTCAATATCGGGGCATACCTTTAAACTGGAATAATATCTATCGCATTTCCAGTGCAAAGCAAGAGGCGTTGTATTGCAACTTCGTTGCATGTCATGTTACATATATGCATTCAATGCTAGCTATTCGAGTTAAATTTAGGATAATGCAAACAAAGATTTATAAGATATATTTTTTATTGATAATAGTCTTATAACGTTTTTATTAGGGGATTACATGGGTTTATCATATATACGGGATCATAACTATTCACTCCGAAAATCGACACGAGCAACTGTACGAAACATAACTAATGACTCGAACCGCCCTCTCTGATCTTATTTTGAGCCTCGGTATCAGTGACACTCCGCGGATTCTTTATCGATGTTGAGCAATAGTTCTCAACTGGATCTGTCATCCTTCTACATCGGAAGCGGACCGCTATCTGAATGAGTACAGATATGAGTCCAATTTATGCATCAGGATCGTTAGCGTCACTGTGTTGGCAAATGTATTGGCACCATGTAGGCATTTACACACATTGGTGCAAGGGTTACCATACACTGCCAGACAACCTAACATAAAGTGATATCGATCAACTTGAATCTTATGCTAATGTTACAAAAGGCCTTTTGGTATTTTTAATGGACCTTATATTTTATTTAGCAGAACTAATTTCATAGTTTTTGTCTTTTCAGGGATTTTTTACCAAATAGGTAATGGAACGTTGAAACATATTTTTTGAATGCAATGTGGTTGTCTGCTTGATTGCACAATGGTGAGGCCCACTTGCCCAACCCATTGATGATGTGTAAGTATGCACGTAGCACGATATGAATGTGATCGATAATACGCATATTCCATTTAACATTTATTATTACTGGTATCGTCCAAATTAAATATTCATGGCATTGACATTTTCGAAGCATACATTCGATTTTTTTAAAGTGTCAGTACATGTAGGGCTAAGATAATGCTTCCGAAAACAGTGTAGGCACCGAAAAAATCTAACCTTTATTTTAAAATGCTATTCACAGAATTTGATTCGATTATGGCAACTAAATATGTTTCTTTCCAAAACATCCTTCTGTTGTTCAATTACAATATCCGAATTCAATTCTTGAGTAAACGAAACGTAAAAAATATCAGCCGTCCATAAATTATTTGGCATTGAGAAACAGTCTCGAATTAATTGACCTTACATGAGAGTTTATACACAAGAATTATTTGTTCGTCCTTTAATGTTTGCCAATAAAGTTTTTATATTAACTTGATTTGCCTCAATTTTTTTTCTATAATCAGAGTATACGTGTATGTGGCATGAATTAATTAAAGGTAGACACAAACAGTCGGTGCCCTGATGCTTCCATCGGCCAACAGAACCTTTAATGACCTCTCATTGTAGCCTCAGAGTAAACATGTGATTGCCAGGCCACGCTGCAGTACGCAGCGTCGTTACTGAACATCTGTACTTGCTGTTTCAATAAGTGATAAGAGCTGCACTGATGACTTCAAAAGCGTTTCTGCTCCGTCCATTCTTCGTCCAGCTGTCGTCGAGGCTGGACCGATAAGTTGAGCGCCGAGGGATCGCCGGCTCAGGACATGCGTGTCGCTGCTGATGGTGGGGCGACGACACTCGCTCTGGTAGAGGTTGGAGGGAAATGAATGTATTCAACTTTTGTCATAAACACATGGGTTTGGAGATTCCTAATACTATAAAATATTGTGAAAAGTACGTTTGTTAAATACGTTAGGCATGCAAGAGTCGAATTAGACGGCATGAAGGATGAATTCGAAGGAGAATTGCACATAAATAAATATTCTCGCATGATCACAGATTAAGAGCTTATGTTCACTGTCGGAAAAGTATCCAATCAATTCAGTCGTTCTAGAACTGCATTGATTTGCCATTAAACGCAAATGATCAAAATGATGCCTAGAACAGCTAGCTCATTATTCATGTATGAGTATATATACATAGAA
>SDVV010008913.1:0-16972 GCA_016164225.1 Gammarus roeselii
CTTCCGGACATACATACCCAAGATGAAGGGGTTCCCCAAGGTAGCGTCCTTTCGTGTACTCTATTCGCGATTGCCATTAATGGGATCACGGGGGTGATCCCTCCCTCTGTGAATGGGTCACTGTACGTTGACGACTTTATGATATACGCATCGGCGCCAGCTGTGTCCCAACTACAACGTAAACTGCTAAGTGCAATTGCCCAGGTGGTTGCCTGGACAGAATCACGAGGCTTTAAAATATCTAAAAGCAAAACATGTGCACTTCATATCCATCGATCTCGCACACACACGGAACCAGATCTCAGATTTTATGGAGAAATGATCCGAAATGATCGTTTCATTTCTGAAATGATCAGAAATGATCGCTTTCTAGGACTAATATTCGACCAGAAGCTAACCTGGAAGTACCACGTGCAGCAGCTTAAGATAGACTGCACAGCGATTTGTCATTCTTCGGATCGCATCGCACTTCACCTGGGGTGCAGATAGAATAACATCATTACGACTTTACCGCGCTATCATCCGGTCCAAACTGGACTATGGGAGCGTGATCTATGGCTCCGCAAAACCAAATATCCTCAAGACGCTGGAACCAGTTCATGATGCCGCCCTTCGCGCTTGTACTGGAGCTTTCCGCTCCTCCCTTATTGTCAGTCTTCTTTGTGAAACTGGTGAGCCTAGTCTTGCCCTGCGACGAGAACAAATTGACCTCCAATTTTAATGCCATGTTCTTGCTCGCCCCACCTCCCCTACGTGTACCACAATCCGACAGCATCAACCCTATCTTGCTCCTTCTTCGAGGTTCTCAAAACGCATCGAGCTCCTTACTGCTGAGCTTGGACTACCACACATTATGGTGGACCCTCTCCCACGAGATGCTATTCTTATCTGGCGTTTACCAGAAAATATGCTCTGCCCTCACTATTTTACTGGCCGAAAGGCAGATGTTGCACCCCAAAATCTTCAAGCTATTTTTATAGCCCATGCGGAGACTTATCACGCTGATAGCTTGCATATCTTCACTGATGGATCGAAGGACGGCGATGCAGTGGGCTGTGCAGCGGTGCTCCCCGGGCGCGTCGTCACAAGGAAACTCCCGCCATCGGCGTCAGTTTTCACTGCTGAACTCACGGCCATGGCCGATGCCCTCTTGGGGGCTGATACTCTTCCAGATGCCAGTATCTCAATCTTCAGTGATTCGCTCAGTGCGCTTCAAACCCTGGAAATCTTCAACAATGCCACCCTGTCGTTTCAGCAATCTCGCGCTGGCTTGTGCGACTGTTTGATCATGCTCAATCTTATTTATCAGTCAATCCTCCATCCCGGAGACTCACCGTTTTCTTTGCTCACTTTGAGCAGGACACATTTGTGACCTCTCTATATTCCTATAAACAGTGATGACCTAAGCATGCCGTGAGTTGAAACAATTCCGGAGACTGAGGATGATTTGTCGATGACTTGATGCAGCGCTGGCTGCTGGTTTGACGTTCGGTGCCAGAAGGACATTGACTCCAGTGCACTAGAAAGCCTTGACACTCTAATCTTATCTTGTGCGAATGTCCTCCAGAAACAAGAACGTTTGTTTGTGCCGAGTTCCGGGCCACTGTAGGGTGGTGGGAAATGAGCGGGCGGACGTAACAGCGAAAAGAGCTGCAGCGGCGCCTGACCCAGCAGAACGGCATCCACTCCCATATAAAGACTTACCCAGCGATTAAAAGGGCTGTGCGAAATAAATGGAACATGGAATGGTCTGATGTTCCTATGAGAAATAAATTGCGTACTATCAAAGAGACAACCACACCCTGGGTCTCATCAAGCAGCCGATCTCGACGGACTGAGGTAACTCTATGCCGATTGAGAATAGGACATAGCAGACTAACGCACAGACACCTAATAGAGGCGTCGCCACCTCCTTACTGTATGGACTGTCTAGTCCCTCTTACAATAGCCCATGTCTTGGCAGAATGCCCCACATGGACGGAATGTCGGCGCACATACTTCCCCGGGAGCCGGTTCCTGGACCTTCCTAATATACTCCGCCTAATGCTCCCTGAGTTCCCTCGGAGACAATTCAGTGCGGAATCACTTCTCAGCTATCTTCAAGAAACCGGCCTCTTAACTGAAATCTGATCTGTTGTGAATTGATCATACTAAATCTTACTTACCAATGAACTCCTAAATTCCGGAGGACCACCGCTTTCTTTGCTCACTTTGAGTAGGTTACATTTGTGACCTCTCAATATATATCTATCTATGAACAGTAGCTACCTGAGCATGCCGTGAGTCGAAACAATTCCGGAGACTGAGGATGATTGGTCGATGACTTGATGCAGCGCTGGCTGCTGGTTTGAAGTTCGGTGCCAGAAGGACTTCGACCGACTCCAGTGCACTAGAAAACCTTGACACTCTATTCTAATCGACTCATACACGTTGTTTACGGCCCGTGAGCCAATTTTGGAGCCACGTTCCCAGTTATGCCAAGCGCCTCCACTTTTCACAGAAAGGCGTTCAGTTTAGAAATTTAAGATAGACAAGGTCGACAGATTTGGTTTCACCTTATTTCTTATGACTATATTAAAAATTCAAGAAGATTGGACAGGCAGCTAAGTTTGCTTCTGAAGCGGTGTTGAGTTTCCTTGATGAGGTGGTTTCTCTCGAGGTGACATGTTATATTTGTTTTCGTCCATCTTTCCAAGGTTTTGCTGACCACAGAAGTGAGACTGATTGGTGCATGTTTCATGGCTCTTGCCTACTACCTTTCTTGAATATGGCTCTGATGTTAGCTGGTTTCTAATCTCCTGGAATAGTTCTAGTAGCCATGGACCTGTTAATGACCTCTATATGGGAACCACTCATGATTTTGGACAGGTTCTGTAACATTTTTGGATGCAGGTCATCTGGTTCTGTTGATTTGTAAATATTAAGCTTTGCTGAGTTGTTCCTCAGCTTCATCATCGAGGAAGTGAATATTTCCAACGGTTTCACTTCTCCAGGCCGTTCGACTTCTAGAATATAATTAATATTCTCATCTGTGAAGAGCCTTGCCGTCGGCCACCCCCCTTTCTGGGGGATGCGGCCTAGTGTCTGTATCTGTGAAGAGGGCCACATATTATTCGTTGAGTGTCATAGACATGTCTGCATCGGATGCTTGTAGATCACCTGCGCTATTTCGTAGAGGGCCAATGCTATCACGAACACCACGTCTCTCGTTTACGTATGCACAGAAACCTTTGGGGTTGCGCTTGACCGCTTTAGCAAAAAAAATGGTTTTCTATGCGATTCTGACCATTCTCTTCACTTTTCTACCAGCCCACTCATGCGCTTGTCCTGTCGGATTAATTTTGTGGACTTGGTACAATGTCTGTTGACGAGCAATTGCTTCTAGAAATTTCATTATTCAGCCAAGAGAGATTGTTCATTTGTACTTTTCTCTCCGGGATAGATCGCTTGCTTGCACCACCCTATCTCAAAGATATGCAAAGCGTTCATCAGGAGTCCTGCTATAGAATTGGCTCCCGAAGTTTGTGATTCTTCCCTTCAAGCCGTTAAATTTCGCTCTTCAAAAATTGTAGCTATACCTGGCTGATTCCCGTATTGTTTGGTTTGCTGTCATTTGGAATTCAATAGTATGATGATCACCTATTGTTTCGTTAACTGTTACTAGTTCTACTAGTTGTTCTTCACTCGATATAACAAGGTCCAAGATGTTAGGCCCCTCTGGTTTGTTCTTTCACGCACTGTTTTAGGTTGTTATTATGGTCGAGTCGTATCAACCTGCCACCTCGTAATTCAGCTTCCAGTGTTGTCCAGTTGATGTCAGGTAGGTTGAAGTCAGCCATCAAGATACTCCCATGGGGTTAGGACATGATATTGTCCAATTCGTTAAAGAGAACATCTTCTCCTACTGTTTTTTTTGGATTTCGGTTTACGAGTAGAATTTTCATTATGATCCCTTCAGAGGGCATCATGTCAACCTGAATTATCTCATAAGTTGTTGTTGTTACTGTTGCCCCTGCGAAGTATGGGATGAAGTGTTACTTTGACATAAACCACTGACCATCCACCTCTCTTGCTTGGGGAAGGCTCGTCTACGCTGAAGGTCTTGAGTCCTTGAAGGAATATTTCCGCCCAGGATTCCGGTCATTATGTCCAGCCACGATTCGTTGATTCCAACTATGTCATATTTATCCGTCTTCACTATTGGTTGAAGAAGATCCATCTTGGGCATTGGTGACTATATATTTCATGGAATAACTTTGATTTTCCCTCTTCTATCTGATTGTTGTTGTTGTTCCAACTGTACTCTACGGAGCTGAGGCTTGGGGGGTGAGAGCAGAGGAGAGAAGAAGGTTGAATGTTTTCGAGATGAAGTGTTTGAGGAGCATGGCTGGAGTAACGCTGAGAGACCGGATCACCAACGACGTGGTTCGAATCAGAACAAGGATGGCGAAGAAGTTGGAGAACAGAGTGGATACGCGTGTACTGAGATGGTTCGGGCACATGGAGAGGATGGATGGAGGGAGATTGGTGAAAAGGGTGATGAATGCGGAGGCGAGTAGTCGCAGGCCTAGAGGTAGACCGAAGTTTGGGTGGATGGATGGTCTGAAGCAGGCGTTGGGAAGGAGAGAAATGAATGTGGAAGTGGCGAGAAAGCGTGCAATGAACAGGCGTGAGTGGAGAATGGTTGTGAATGGTTAATTTTGACGCTGATCTGATGTGCTTTCGTGCCCTTGGCATCCCGCTGTCGGGATGGTCGTGGGTGGGGGGGGCCCGGCCATTATGACGCGACGGGGGTAAACCAGTGAAAACTGTCGGGCCCTGCTGCTGACGACGGTTCCTCGGACTGCACTCGGGACCCAGAGTGTAAGTTGAGGGGCTACCGACCGGACCCTTTAGCACAAAAGGGCTAAGTCGTGTGAGTGTGAGCGTATGAGGGTGTGAGGTGCGCCTTGCCCCCCCTTTCAGAGGGATGCGGCCTAGTGTCTGTATCTGTATCTGATTTTGGTTGACATGTCTTCTGTTGAGCTGCGCCGAATCACTCGATTCAACCATAAATGCGTCTACTGCCTGACCAAGTTCTTTTGTCATGGGTTTGTCTTGGTAGTTGCACGATTTCTAGCTCTTTGTTTTGCTCGTTTTTGTCCATATGAGGCGCTTCCGTTCGTTCCCTGAGTGACGTCATTTTCCGGTCCTCTTCCTGTGCATATCGTGTTGAGTATTTTGTTCGTGAGGACGAGTCTTTGAACCGTGTCGAATGTCTTACTAATACCAATGCTGCATACCAGTGTGCGTTGGGACGGCTTCTTCTCTTTCAGGCCTGCATGGATGGTCTGAGTGAGGTTGATGAGGAATGGGTTTGTGGGGCGTCGTGCCCCGAAACCGTGTTTTGTATGGAAGAAGTGGGATGTGGGCATTCATTTATTTAAGAAAGTCTCCCCAAAACTTTCGAGGGATTCGGGAGAAGAGAAATAGGTCTTTATGAGGCTGGACCTGTTGGGTTTAAGGATGGGTACGATTTTAGCTTGTTTCCAGGTGTTGGGTATGTGTTGTGTAGAATGGAAAGGGGTAAGATATCTGTGAAAGTCGTGATAGCGTGTGGACCTAGGTAATTAAGGTGAACGTATGATATACCGTCAAAGCCCGTTGCTGAAAATTTTTCGGTCCGGCTAACAGTGGCTGGTGTAAATGGAGGGTCAATCTACAATTTGTGTAACTGATTGAGACTCCTCATATTATCTGGGTGGTGTGGTAGGTGGCAGGTGTTTGCATTGTTTGTTGAGTATATCTGCTTGTTGATCTGATGATGTGGTGTGGGTGTTGAGTGGTAGGATTGCCTCATGTGTCTGTGGTTTGTGACGTTGGTAATCTGGTGTTTGCCAGCACATCCAGCCATATTTTCGTCTGACGCTCACAAATGACTGAATCTAATTCTGAATTAGGGGTTCGAATATGTCTACTTCTGTCGTTGGTGGAGAGTAAATTACGGAGATGGTTTTGTTACTGAATTTTGCACTTAATGTGGGCCGAGAAAGTAGAATCGAAACCACACTTAAATCAACTCTGATCTCCAACTTCCTCACCATCCTTGTTCTAATTCGTACCACGTCATTATTGATCCTCCGTCTCAGCATCGCTCCTACTATATCTCTCAAACAATTCAGCTCGAAAATATTCATCGCCTCTCACGTTTCAGCTATGTAGGGCACAGTTGAGTCTACTCCCCCCACATAAAACCATCTCTTACCTGCCATTCCAACTGTCTTTCTACTCATTACACTTCAGTTCACCCAATATTTTACACCCTTCCTTCACTCAAGACTTTACCTCTGTTTCCACGAGAGGCGAAGTTATTATTTCAAGAAATAGGCTTCAGAGATGAGGCTTCATGGAGATGCACGAGTTTGCCTTCCCATCAAAAATCCATATAATGTAGCTAAGTCTAGAGGGATAACTCTCAAATTCATGGGTAGACGAACCTGGCCTGCCTTTAGGATTGATCACAGTCTTCATGTTGCTAATCATTCTCAGCTCTTGTACACCTCATCCCTACCCACCCGTCTTCTCCCAGACTGTACCTGGAGCAGTGGCTGCAGCTGATGCTAGAGTGGGAGCCAGGGCGGCGAGGGCAGGTGGAGGGGGCGGGGGGCCCTGATGACAAGAAGGTGGTGGTCGCCTTCACGCGCATGTCGGAACTTCTCAACAAGAAGGTGCGACTTAGATAGGCTTCACAGGCAGAAAAGCACTCAGATTTTTGTTCAAAAGATCTTCAACAGCGACATTTCAACTGCCTTCATTACCATCAATATCAGGTACCTATTTTTTCTTTCTGTCAGACTTCTGGGAAGTTAATGACTTAGCATTTCTGCCTCCTGACGACTAGACCAGTGCATTGTCTGCTATGGAGGTATCCTAAAACATTACTTTCCAATCTTCATCCACAAAAACAGCGGGTAACTTTTACAACATTACATTGATACTTTGCATTCACACTGCAGCCAGATTATGACTATTTTGGTTTGCAATGGTGGGCCTCAATTGAGGGGATCTAAACGCAGCGCCTCGCATTCTCTTGCAAGTGGCATGCAACTGACTTCAGTTACTCGAACACGCAACGGACTTCGGTTACTCCACTCCTTTTTGACCGCCAACCACACCCGATCCCCCTCCTCAGATCCTGCGCGTGCTGGTGGTGTCTGGCTGCCGTCTGCTAGAGTACGAGTTGCTTCCGTCCACGGAGCTGTTAGAGCTACAGTCGTGGGTGGCGAGGGACGCCAGCCTTCCCGTCGAGGAGCAGCGGCTGCTGCTGCCACGAGGACACCCGCCCGATCCGACTCGGCCCGCTCTACAGTGCTGGGCCCCACCGGTAGGTGGAAGGTTTATAAAGACGCAATGGATTCACCATTTGCAGTTTGAGGTTGACTCATCGCCTATTATTGGTCATCTTCGACGCTTGTTGCCATAACGACATCAAGTCTGCCGTGCCAGAAATCCCGGTCATTCTTAATGTATCTACTGGTCATTTTGCGATAAACGGTCTATGACCGTTTAACTTGGATGAATTCTGGTTTGGTTCGCGATTGGGCAGACTGTTGTCTTTACAGCTGAATCGTGGAGACAGCATAGGATTCTCAGAAGAGTAGGACACAGTAGTAATTTTTTAATTAATTAATAAACTTAAATGCAGCTAATTTCATTTGACTCATAGGTGCTCTCATAGACGTTTCACTGTTCTTTTATTGTAATTTACCGGTACGGGTAATGCATGCAAATGCTGAAACATTTTTCAATTGAACATCGTTTCGATTTGGGCAGAGAAGTCTGCATCGTTCTTTGTGATTGATGGACCAATTTCTTTCTGATCGGCACTAAAAATCTATAAAAGGGTTCCCAACATACACCGAGCTCTAGATAATAAGTTTTTCGGTCGCTCCTCAGGACGAGGAGGACTGGCTGCTGTTCGTGTTCAGCACGGGAGCTGTGACCTCGCACGTCGCTCCCCGTTTCCCCTCGCTGGTGGAGGAGATGCTCCGTTCACCTCGCGCCCTTGTGGAGCACTCTTTGCAGCGCCGCATGTGGGCCCACGCACTTTACTTCCTACAGCGCGAGGCGGGGCTACTGCGAGCCCTCGCTGCCGCGCAGAGGGTGGCCATGTAAGATGGGAAGGTGCTTGAGACGGGGGGCTGGGTGGGTTGGGAGGCTGCTGTTAGTCCTTTTTAAGACGCAGAGGGTGGCCTTGTAAGAAGGGGGGCCTGGCAAATTCTCGTCACCCTTGATAAATTCCTCCGTGGGAGACATCGTTCTGCTGTCTCCCAGGGTCATTTTTACCCATGCAAATGCTTCCCCTGCCACTAAAAGCCATTCCACCACCCTCAGG
The DNA here is from genome assembly GCA_016164225.1 of Gammarus roeselii. NCBI lineage: Eukaryota > Metazoa > Arthropoda > Malacostraca > Amphipoda > Gammaridae > Gammarus > Gammarus roeselii. The sequence continues at coordinate 8,375 of SDVV010008913.1, forward strand.
TTGCACCTGTTGTCCCGCCACTCCGAGGTGACCCGGTGCGGCCAGCGCACTCTGACGGACATTGCCAAGCTGCAGGCTCGGCATCACCTCTATATGGAAGCCCTCAACACAGACCTCGACCACTACACTAGCCAGCCGCCACACGCCAGAATCAGTGAGTCCACCCGCCGCTTCTGCTGACAGCGCTCGCTTCGGTTTCGCTGCCCCCAACTTCCTCACATTCATATAAATAATTGTATTTCATGCTTTAAATTGTAGATACGCGTTGTTCTTCTCAAAATGATTTGGGTCTGCATTCATTTCAATCAGACTTTAGTTGCCTCCCATTCAAATTTTACTCAAACTGGATTTTTTTTACTTTAAATCCCGTTGATAGTTCGTGTTCATAGGTTCACATAAACTTGTGCCTCATCTATTCCTAGTGTCATTTGAAAAGCAACATTCAGACAGTTCAAGTTTGGATATTTGGTAACGACGGAAGTCCGATTCACTAACAAATTTTGTTAGCACTGCACTACTCCTCGTTAGCCTTGCTTCAAAAAGCTAGTCATGAACATCGAACTGATAACGTTGCCTGCCACCCACGGTCGTCTTGAAATAAAAGAATGCTCAACCACGTGTATCGCGTTGCACAAAAAAAATCCGAGCAAACCCTTTTGCGGATTTGATTCTCCTAATGTTAATTTATTTAATTATTTGCTTGGTAATGAATCCAATGCGCATGTTTATGAGTCAGCTAGCGCTTCATCGTAAGGCATAATATTACTTGAACTGCGGATTCGCCACATTATCACATAATAACGCTTTTTGGAAACTAATCCTCATCATAAGCTGCCCCCCCCCCCCTAGGCATCTGTTAGGTTCACGGGCCGCACGGAGTCACGGCCCAACCGGGTGGGTGAACCCCCTCTTTTCTCCCTGCAGATTCCCCTCTTCTTCACTCTTTACTATGTCTCCTTTTCTCCCCCATCCTGATTTGCTTTACTTTTTATTTACCTTATTTGCATCTTATGTTTTAGTTGCAAATTTTTTTCTCATGCGTGAAATTCTCTACACCTAGTGTAGATCTCATGCATGGGATCCCCGTTTTCTGTCTTTTCTTTGTCTCCCTCCTCAGCAGGTGTTGGAGCGCGTAGCCCGCACCTTAAGGACTACTGCGGATCCTTGGGACTCTGAATCAAGGTAGGTAGTGTATTATTCCTCTTACTGCCATCCGGGGAGTGCTGGGACCGTATGGCCTCAGCACCTTAGGAGTTCCTGTACCTCCTGTGGCATCCGTACATACCATAGACGTTCGCCGAGTAAAGGACTTTGACTTTGCGCAGTAGTAAACCTTAGCTTGAACATTTAAAAAGAAGTAAAACGAAGACTAACTTGATGCAGCACTGTTTGCTGGTTTGACATTCGGCGCTGGAAGGACGATGACTCCAGCGCGCTAGAAAGCCTCGTCACTCTAATCTAATCATCATAAGCTGGACACATTTGATATGCCATTCCCCAGCAATAATGGAGTGCTGACCGTCTTCGTAGGCTGTCTCAAAGGCTGATGTCGATAGGTTACATTACAAATTTCGAACTTGTCATTCGGCGGAGTGACCAAAGTTACTAGCGCTGACGTTTGGTGCCAGAAGGACATTGACTCCAGTGCACTGAAAAGCCCATGCACTCTAATCTAATCTACTAGCGCTGACTCTACAGCGCTAGTAACCCTGGCCATTGCAATCTAATTTGTAGGTTCTGAGAAGGCCTACGGTGCCTGGCGTGGCGGAGGAGAGACAACCCTGTCGGCCGTGCACGCTGCCGTCGGAAAGACGACGAAGCTGGACGCCGCCCTGACGGCTCTCAACACCAAAGTGGCCGAGTTGAAGAGCTCACCCTTCTCGGGACCAGGCGCCGCTTCTGACGCGCTCGACTCAGTGTGAGGAGGGAGGGGAGGTGGGCTCTGACGCACGCAACTCAGTGTTAGGAGGGAGGGAGGGGAGGTGGGCTCTTGGGGAGAGAAAGTCGTGGACTTGTGTGAAGAGCGGGAGGTATTGTTTAAAGGGTTAACAAGTGTAAGAAGACAATAACAGGACTTCTAGCCTAAGCTAGGTTGCCTTTTGATTGTAAGAAGATAAGTTGTGAAGTAGAGCGTCTAAGAGCGCTACATTTGTCTGAGTGATTTCTGTTTTTAAAAAATCGAAAAAGGGAAAGGTTAGATATGTAACCGCAATTCATGTAAAAAAAATTGTCGAGTCGTGACTTGAACATTGGATTTATTGCTGTTTACAACCTCCTCTGAAAGTTTGTTCCATTCTTCAACAACTCCATACGTAACGAAATTGCACGTGATGACGAGTGAGGAACGCTTCCCAACAATTTTGTATCAATTATTTCTGATCACTCTGCTTGCCTCTTGAGTAAAAAAGGCTCGCTCGGTCGACGTTTTACTTACCCTTTATAATTTTCCACACTTCGATAATGTCTCCTCTCACTCGACGGTTCTCTAGTGAATAAAGGTTGAGTTTACGGAGTCTGTCTTCGTACAATTTATTGCGCAGCGAAGGGATAAGTTTGGTTGCTCTACATTGAATCTTGTCTAATTTAAGGACGTCCTTTCTAAAATATGGAGACCAGAATTGAACGGAACACTCTGGATGCGGTCTAACAAATGCATTGTATAACTTAAGAATACTGTGTTTTTGTACGAGAGGGGGTAATTGGCTTGGGGATAAGAGTAAGGAGTCGCAGCCTCTGGCTGAGATGAACATTGGGCAATGGACTGAGTGTAAGAGAGAAGAGGGAGTTTGAGGTGCTTGCTTGAGCGGTGGACTGTGTGAAAGAGGAGAGAGAGTTTGACGGTCTTGCTTGAGCGGTGGACTGTGTGAAAGGGAAAAGAGAGTTTGAGAGGCTTGTTTGAGCGGTGGACTGTGTGAAAGAGGAGAGAGAGTTTGACGGTCTTGCTTGAGCGGTGGACTGTGTGAAAGAGAAGAGAGAGTTTGACGGTCTTGCTTGAGCGGTGGACTGTGTGAAAGGGAAGAAAGAGCTTGAGAGGCTTGCTTGAGCGGTGGACTGTGTTAAAGGGAAAAGAGTGTTTGAGGGGCTTGCTTGAAAGATGTATGTATAGACTTACAGCCGTTTCCTCCTAGTTAGGAGGGTGGCTTAGATAGGCTGACAGATGAACTGTATGAAACGAAAGAGTGTGTTTGAGAGGCTTGCTTGTGGTGTGGCCCAAAATGCGGTCCGCACGTCTTTTCTACGAATTACCGTCTGAACCGCAAATTAGAAAAACTGCAACTGTTTAGGTAGGAGTCGCATTAAATGGCCAAGGTTGTCACCATCCTCTTCTAATCTTGGCCATTATTCGTAGAAGAGACGGCGACTGATGCCGATTAGGTCGCCAAGTAAGTATACGTTTCACGATGACTCCAGTGTGATTTTGATGTAGACAGCAGTGATGTTCTCTCACTGCTGGTTTGAGGATCTAGAAAATTTCCTCCTCAGAACTCTAATTCTCCCATTCGAACCCAATTAAAATTTGTGTTGGGCCAGAGCCGAATTTGTTCCTTAAGAATCACATAAGTGTCTCTTAGCCGACTCAACTAACCTGAGTGTAGGTAATAGCAACACGCCTAAAAGGGTGAGAAGAAATGCCTTGAAATATTGTTTACTGAAGAGTTAAAGTTCAGGGAATGACTGTTTGATAGCCAGGTGCGCGTTTGTGAAGTGTCTGTGTCACGGCTGTAAACTCAACATCAGTGCTCAGACATGTTGACAATTTTCCTACAAAGTCTGTTTCCATGAGAGTAGTTTAGTTCCTCCTTGGTCCGTAATATAGAGAGATACAAGGTCGAATTCCACAGTAATGGGGTTGGCCGACGGCAAGGCACATCTCACATTCTTCTCATACACTCACACGCGAACAAATTTAACCCTTGGGCGCTGACAGGTCTCGCCATGAGACTCCGTAAACACACCGGGCCAGGAGTGAGGTCCGAGATCAGTGTCAGCAGCAGGGCCCAGCAGGTAACTGGTTTCCCCCGCTGTGTCATAGTGATCAGGCCCTCCTCCACCCACGACCATCCTGTTTCTCAACGAGACGCCAAAGGCTTGTAAGCACATCAAGACAGTGTCAAAACTCATCCATTCACAACCATTCTTCCTCCACGCTTATCCATTGCACGCTCTCTCGCAACCTCCACACTTATGTCTCTCTTTGCTAACGCCTGCTTGACGCCATCCATCCAGCCTAATTTCGGTCTACCTCTAGACCTACCTATCTCCCATTATCCATCCTTACCATGTGCCCGAACCATCTCAGAACTTGTGATTCAACTCTGTCCTCTACACTCTCTTCATTCCCGTTCTACTCGAACAACGTCGTTATTGATCCTGGCTTTCAACGTCACTCAAGCCAGGATCCTTAATAATTTCCTCTAGAATACATTCAGCCTTCTTCTCTCTTCTGCTCTCGCACTTAAGCCTCGGCCCCGTAGAGCACAGTTGGGACAACTGCCGCCTCTTACAACCCTCCCTTTGCTTCCTTACCCATCGTCCTACTGCTCGTTACACTCTTCAGTGTACCCAGCACTTGACACACTTTCTTCGCTCGCTACTTCACCTCAGTCTCCACGAGTTCAATCTTTTCTACATGAGAGCACAGGTACTCAAAAACATTTCACTTTCTCCAAAAACTTTATATTTTGTAGGACACTAATTCTGCTCGCATCGACATTCCTCGAATATCGCATTACTTCACTTTCACCCACGTTAACTCGCATCTTTCTCCTCTCACGCACTCTACTAAACTCCGATACTAGCCTGCACAACTTCCCCTCCGAATCTGCCACAGGTGCCGTATCATCCGCAAACGGTAACTAACTCGACTGCCAACTCCGCCCATTTGCTCCCAACAGCTCTAAACCCAGACATATTACACTCGCGTTCACCTCCCTGACCACTACAGCTAGAAAGACATAATGCAACCTGAGCTCAGTCCCACTTTCACTGTGAATCAAGCACTCACCTCGCTTCCTACTCAGACGCATAGTCTGCTGCCCACATGAATACTCTGAATTCATTTCAACGAATCTCCGCCCACTCCATACAAACGTATCGTGGCTGATCCTTAAAGGTCCTACTGAATCGAACCTCTTAAAATTGACTCTTATGTGCCTAGTAACGCTAGCCACTTTGATCTAAAGTATTAACCTTCTATTGATTTGACGCAGTCTAACCAGTTGTGAGGAACTGTTTGTTTCGCTCCGCCGACGGTCGCGAGAAGAGAGGAGTCGCTCCCACGAAAGCACCGCCATGTGCAAGTTGCTGCTGCAGGCGCTCAGAAAGAGGGACCGCATGCACCAGGACCTCTACACACACATCGAGTGAGTGGGATGTTAATAAAGAGGTACCGCTGTTTACAGCGTCTACACTTAGATTGGCAACAATGCAAATTTTGAAAGGAAAAATAAATAGATTCCTGCCGCAGTCCACCCACCCGCTTTGCTACAGACCGACCTTTGTGTTATAATTATGTGGTCAGTAAAGTATGTGCACCAATGCAACTGGTACTTATCAGTTGTGAGTACAGTGGGCGGGCGGGGCCTAATCATCCTTGCTGACGTCATTGCCGATTTGGGTTAGGCCCCGCCCTCACCGGTTATCTCTTTCTCGTTGTTTGATCTGCCATTATCCCTTCCCAGGAAGCAGTCCAGCTGCTTGGCTGAGGTATCGTCGCTTGCCACACCGCTGGAGGATCTGCTGCAGGAGATCGCACGCGCGGCGCACACCATCAGCAGACTGCAGCAGCACCGGCAGGACGACATCTGGAGGATCATGGCCATCGTCGTAAGTAGAGGCAGCTACTAGATGTGCGGCTACAAGATCGGAACAAAGACTCATGTTTGAGTCTGTTGAGAAAATAGATTTTGGATAACATTTGTTAGATTATGACTGCCGTGCTAATATAAAAAAATCTTCATTTAACATCTTATAGGAAAATACGCGATAGAAATACAGTTGCGGGTTTCTCCAAAGGCGTCCCACAGCCGCGGCAGCGTGGGTGGCACTCCTAGCGGTGACCTGCCCCGTGCCCCTGCACCCCCTCAGCCACTAACTAACCTCAACTTGCTGCTGCAACAGTCCAGTGAACAGGGCGATAACATCATCAAGGAGAACAGGGCCTTGCGCTGCCAGTAAGTAAACTTTTTCTATCAGCCAAGCCTGCTTATTCATAGTCAATTGTTCGTTGAACTTACGTTACTTGAATTAAAGCATTAACGGCTGAGAGGTTCCCTAAATTATAATAAGATTATCTGGAGTTAGACTAAATGTGTACACACTACACGTGACCCCAAACTATCCTATGCCTTCTAAACGAGGAGTGCACTATTTCTGTTAAAGTTCTTTCTTTGCCACATTGACTCCAGTGGCACTCTAATCCAATCTGTCATTTGTTTAGGATGGTGGAGCTCCTCTCGAGCAACATCGCCTCGACTCTGATAGTCTCCGGTGACGAAGGAGGTGGTCGAGCGTCTACCAAAGACCCTCACGACTATCCTCGGCATCAGCCTCCTAAGGGTAGCCACGGCAGCGGCCTCACAACAGATGGCGCTCCGCCCAATAGCGCCTCCAAGCAAAAACAGGCCGCGTCACCGCCCGCCGTAATGACGAAGACCGCGCTCCTAGAGGCTCGTCGGCGCGCCGCTGTGGAGACTGCGCTGTGACAGAGGCTGCAGGGCCCTCACTACTGTGAGGACGAGGCAGTCACAGAGCCCCTGCCACTGTGGGTTTGCAGGCGTCGCTGTGGCGAAGCTCCCCAAGACCATGAGCTAGGAGCGCTTAATCCAGTGGAGACTGCGCTCTGACGGTAGTGTTTCTAGGCTTTCCTCACGGATACATTACCCTAAGAGCCCATTCACACGAGGTACAGCTGGTGTCTACAACGACGAAGAAATATTAAGTGGCATCTTCAATTGACTGTTCTAAACGCACAAACAATATGAGGCTGCTATGTGCTGTTTCGTTGTCGTCGTTGCAGGCACCAACTGTCTCCTTTTAGTCGCAATAATCTAATGTTCATAAGCTGTGCGAGCGACTCCAAAACTAAACTTATCTTACATATGGTCTCTTGACGTTGCACGATCGCAGAGGTTCAGTGATGGTGTCTTGATATGATCTAGTTGACCCTTACTTGCAGTGACAACTGCATTTGGGTCATTAATATTACCGCAATTTCGTTGCACTATCTCCGAGGGGCCTTCTCGGCATGATGACGTGACGCCCGGTGCAGCAGCTAAGTGGAAATTATTTGTTCGAACAAGCGTTCAGTCTCTCAACATTATCGACTCCAGATTCTCAGTAGAGTCGATTCTGCTTGGTACTCGAAAGCAGTATCAGAGTGACGAAATGTCTCAAATTCTTTAACTGTGAGGATCTCCGGAAGAGTTTTTAGCAACAAAGATGAATCCTGCTCATTTAGGCTGGAAAATTGTTTCTGTGTGATCGCCTTAATCAAAATACATGTTGGTGCTGATAACTGATCGCTGTTAATCAGACTTCATTGAGATACAATTGTTACTTATGTTAATTAATGTAAAAAAGTATTTTTACCTATGCTAATTAATGTGTGAAATAACTACAACAATTGCAGTACTGGCTGATAGCTTGCACCATTACAAGTTATCGCAATGGTTGGTGTATCGTGTGTAATGCCCTGCTTGGCTTCAGTTAATTGGGAGTGTCGAGGTTCTGTAGTACATCTGAAAACAGTATAGCTTGTTGTCACGATAATAAATACCATTTATAGCTACGGCAGGTAAATTTATGCTCACCATGCAAAGGAAGCCTAGACGGAAATTTCAAATAGATGCTAGTATGCCTACCACTAAGAAACTTGTAATATTTGCTTCTACTGGAAGCGTGACGCCTGCCGAAGAAAACTAAGCAGCTGCCGAAAAAAAGGTGAAAATGTCATTTCGGGTGATCATTTTTACATTTCACCCTTCCATGTAGACGTGATACCAAGCAACACTTATCCGTCGAGGAATGGGGGGAAATTTTCATATCGTGTAAACATATCAGCTGTCTAGAGAAGGAGTATATTCATGAATGGTTCAATTCTCAGAGAAGATGAATTACTCATGCATGTTAATTTCATGAGCGGTAATGAATTTTATGAGATTATTTATGTTATTTGGTCTTTATTTACGATGATAGAACGATTGATGACTGATGAAGGACGTCCTCGAAACCTAAACTTTCCTGTTAACTGATGAAGGTCGTCCTCTGAACCTAAGCTTCTCTGTTTACTAACGAAGGACTTCTCTGAACCTAAGTTTCTCTGTCAACTAATGAAGGACTTCTCTGAACCTAAGCTCCTCTGTTTGTTGATGAAGGACTTCTTTAAACGTAAGCTTCTCTGTTTACTGAAGAAAGACTTCTCTAAACCTAAGCTTCTCTGTTTACTGATGATGGACCTCTCTGAGCATAAGCTTCTCTTTACTGATGAAAGACTTCTCTAAATCCAAGCTTCTCTGTTTACTGATGATGGACCTCTCTGAGCATAAGCTTCTCTTTACTGATGAAAGACTTCTCTAAATCCAAGCTTCTCTGTTTACT